>JBBMKA010080730.1:0-14436 GCA_037833695.1 Sechiopsis laciniata | reverse complement strand
CTCATGGGTTTGTTGCTTCCCATCTAAGACTAAACCAATTTTCTTTCTGCTTGATATTTCACTGCAACCCAATTGTTTGTTTTCTACTTTTTGATAACTCATTTCAATTTTTGGTTTATAAAATTTAAAAAACGTATTTTTTAGAAACACGCGCGCTTGCCTTCTGTTCTGCGATTTTTCCATCGGAAGGTTCTCAATCTTGAAGTCTTCTTCAACTACCTGTTCGGCGATCTCGACCCTCCGCTTGAGTCTCTTGGGGTAATCCTCCCCCTTTCACTCTGCTCACTCTTGATTATTTGTTATTGCCCTCGATTTTAGGTTTTTTTTTTTTTTTCTTTCTGTTTATTGGTTTAATTTGTTGTGTGGATTACTTGTGTTACTTTTAATTGTTTGTGTTCTTGCTTGTATTGAAATGGATTCTTCTGGGTTCTTCTTGTTTTGCTGTCTATTTGTGTGTGTCGGTGTGTGTTTTTTATCAAATGTAATGCTTGTTTTTTACTGTTTGGGTCCACTCGCCAGTCGCGCCTAACTCGACTATTTGCACGTGACAAGTTCTTCAAGGAATTTCGTAGGAAATGACTTTGTGAGTAGGTGGCTACTATGGATAAGTTTGGGATCATCACTGAACATGGATCGGATATGTTCGGATTTATCATTGCTTCTGCTTCGTTCTCTATAATGATGATGTGTTGGATGATTTGCTTAGTTTAACATTCATTTAGGACTTTTGTCGGTTGGGGTCAGGTCAACACCTTTTGCGATGAACCTGTTTATAAAAATGTCCTGATCTTTTTACATTTGAATTTCATAATGAATTAGTGCCATTTTTTACTTGGCAATCTCTAAATTGGGTTAGCTTTTTTCTGTTCATTTTCTTTTCCTCTGTAGTTCATCTAAGTTCTTTGAGTTTAAATGCTTCCATCTGTAATGTAGTTTTGATTTGGTTAATTGTCTAGTAACTCATAGTAAATTCATTGCTTGGTAGCTGCCAACTATGTATTGAAACATATTTGACCAATAGATACCATGATGCTATTTTCTTCTTTTGTTTTAACTCATTATGTATACCATAACTCATTATTTTTGTAGGATTTAAAATATTTAGAATTGATCGGTTAGGATTTAACTCATTATGGATAGGATTTAAATTTTTCTGGTCGATTAGATGTGGAACATTATAGCCATTATTATTCCAAAGTTTAGCAAATATGTTTATAAAGATGAGAGTTTATGCTTCTATTTTGTTCCTTCTAACTTTATCATCTATTTTATCATCTTATTCTTGTTGGCTGCATACTCTTAATTGTGGCTGAATACTACGGTCACGGATTCAATTCTAAAAATTGATATTTGGTTATCATTTATTTGAGAACAGTAACACCTTCTTAGTTATATGTAGAGTTCGTGATTCTCTTTCCCAAATTGTGGCCGAGCTTAAAAAAAGAAAAATATTCTTTCTTTTGCTAAAAAAAAGTAGTTTCAAAGTGGCTGAGCATTAAAAAAAATTGTGACTGAGCTTAAAAAAGAGAAAGAAAAAGAAAAAGTAGTTTCAAGGTTATTTTCGTTTGCTAAAAAAAAAGAAAAGAAAATAAAGGTAAAAATAAAGATGGAAAATTAAAGGTTATTGCAATTTTTTTAGTTAAATAAAGAGAAAATAATGGAAAATTAAACACTAACCGAACTCTCAACTCTAAAGAATAAATTGGACAGAGAGAAGTTTGGTGATCAGTTCCAACAAACTAGATCCAGTTCTTAAACTGTGTTTGAATTTGATGTACGTTATGGTTACGAGTTATGTGGAATTGTATGTAATGTATTGATGTGCTTTTTGTTTGTTAATCCCCTGATGTTTGGGTTATACAAATATGCTTGGATTTTTATCACCTTATCATGGAAAACGATATCATTTGCGTGATTTTAGAGATGAAGGACATCAACTACAAGGTAGGGAAGAATTGTTCAACTATTGACACTTATCGCTTCGCAATGTGATTGAGAGATGTTTTAGAGTTCTAAAGGCTCGATTTTCTATTCTGAAGCAAATGCCTCCATATCCTATATGCACACAAAAATATATACCCATTTCATGTTGTGCAGTTCATCATAATTTCATTAAACTACATGGTAGTCATGATGAACTTTTTATCGAATATACTCGAGAATTCTTGATAGTTGAAGAAGAAACTATGGAACATAGAAATGACGTTTCACAAACTCCTATTGAAGTAAATGTAAGTCAGAATCAATTGAAGCATATGGCTCAAGTGAGAGATCAAATTGCTGATCAACTTTGGATGACGATCCAAACACGACGCTGATTGTTCTTTATATTAATTGTGCTTTTTCATTGAATGAACTTGTTATCAAACACTTTGAACATTTTTATTTGTTACTTGAATTTGAGTTGTTTGTTACTTGAACTTTAGTGAAAATTAATCAACATTATGGTTTGTTTTAGTAAATTTATATGTATATATTTCATTTAAAATTATATGTGTATTAGAATAAAAAGTAATATTTCTTGGTTTTTGGTTTTTTAAAAACAGAAAAATATTTTTGGTTTTTTGTTTTTCAAAAACAGAAAATTAAAGTAGTTATCAAACATATTATTGATTTTCTATTTTTAAAAAATTGAAAACCAAAAGTAGTTATCAAAGATATGTGATATTTATTTTTTTTAAATAAAAAACCATAAACAGAAAATTCAAAAACAAAAAAAATAAAATAAAAAACGAAATGGTTATCAAACGGGACTTAAGGTTCTATTTGACAAGTTTTTTATTTTTTAAATTTAAGCCTAGAACAACTATTTTAGTATATGTTTCTTCTTACTTTGATATATACATTTTAGCTATTTTTGTAAAAATCCAAAAAAAAAATGAGAGTACAACTTAAAAGGGAGAAAGTTAGCTCATCTCTCTTGACTCGCAACCTTAAAGCGTCACTAAGCTTTCATACATTTATTTTCAGACTTAGACATTTAATTTTGAGGGACCGTATTCTTTTTTTTTTTTTTTCGAAAGTTGAGGAATCATATTCTTACCTCCCTTTATGTAGTGCTGGACAAAAGCTAGGGGAACGCGCACATTCAATAATTCTTGTTGGGTTAAGTTACATTTTTGCCCTTTTTAATTGCAATTGTTATATCTATGGGAGACGTCGTGCCCACAAAATAACCAAAGAAGATAAAGACACCATGGTGTAAGCAACGTGATCAACTTTGGTAAACTGTGGAGAGTAGAGAGTAGAGAGTTTAAGAGGTGAAATTGAACTTAGAACTTATAGCTTATCATTTTTTTTTTTTTTTTTAATGGAACATTTACGAGACCTATTAGGAAGATGACCTTCCATGGTAAGAAAAAATTCGTGGTCACATCCAACACCACTTGGTACGAATTTAAAGTATGGGTTGAACATTCTTCAATCCACACTGCATTACTCGGCAGCTCCACAACCACTTTGACTAACAAGTGAACCAGACCATTAGGCTCGTTACTATATTATTTAATGGTGGGTTAATGACAAAACCGTGCTCTCCAACACCTTTCATTTGGTTAATGATGGTGTCATGATTTGGTTGAATGTGGGTGTAGTAATTTGGTAACGGCTTCAAGGACGATAACTTGTAGCCTTGCGTACCTTGACCTAGCTTTGGTCCACCCTTTGCTCAGTCCATGCACACCCTCGCATGCCTACACACTTAGATTGCACCTTGGGGTCTACTCTCTGCAATATGAACAAAATAAGGTGCACTGTATAGGGATGAGGAGCGCACTCCAAGGGAGGGTCAGTAGAGGCTCGAGCCGATCCTCTTATAGGTAAACCCTTGCCGGCCCATTATTTTGGGCCAGCCTCCGTTCGTTTCTTTTAGGTCGGGCCACTCTTATTCAGCCTTTATTGGGTCTTTCATCAGGCTAATGGGTCTCTTTCGTTGGGCTTTGTTGTATAACTCGAGTGACTTATTCTTAGTCAAATTTCACTCATAACAACTGCTCCCACTATTAATTTTAACTTGAACTTTTAGTTGAAATGTTGAAAAGTATTCACTAGGTCTCTAGGTGAGATACTTCCAAGCTTTACTAAACTTCCGTACAAGCTTTTAGTTCGCTTTTTTAGTCCAAGGGGGTGTTTTTTGCCATATTTAAAGAGGATTTAGATAGAGGACTTACTAACTCCTCTTCGAAAATCTACATTCAAACGAGTTTTTACTAATTTTTCATCATTTTTACTTTTAAAAATAACTCATTATTTTTAACTATTCATTTCAAATCAATCAAAACAACTCATTTTTAATCATTGATTTTAACTACTCAAAATAACTACTCATTTTAAATTTATATCCAAATAAGGTTTTGACTCTAACTCTTCTACACAAAAACTATATCCAAACGAATTTTTGGCTATAATTCTCAATTTTTAAGTACTCAAAATAACTTCTCAAGCTAAATCATTCTTAAATATGGTAAACAAACACTCCCTAAGTGCTTCACCTCCAAGTTTTGATATGCATTTCCAAGCAAGGCTTTACCTTGTTTACTAGGACTATATATATGCACCACCTTCCAATCTTAGCTAGGTACTTCCACACAAGTATTTACCTCACTTGTTTGGTCTAAGTATTTCACCTCTTGGCTTGGCTAGCACTTTCGACAAGATTTTGTCCTTGTTTACTAGGACTACATGTAACACTCTCCAAGCTTTGCCACGCATCGCTTTACCATGCACTACCTTTCAAGGTGTGCATTCCATGGCATCACTTTCAAGTCTTAGCTAATGCACTACCTTTGTAAAAACCCGACCCGACCTAGGGTCTCATTCTAAGTCTCTACTCTAAATGCATGAATTTAACACCACGGGCGAGGCATGTAAAACAAAATACTCATTTATTGAAAATACTCATTTATTGAAATATTATTTGAACTCAAATCTTGAAAAAATGAATTGAACGACTAATCCGGGTACCCTAGGTAAAAATGTAGGAAACAATTAAATGCGAGGCATCATGCCTCATTAAATAAAATCCAGTTCGTGCGGGAAACAATAATTAAATAAAAGAAATATGACAAGACTCAATGAACAAGGACACAGCTATCCCATAGTCTCTCAGCTCCAATCAGCCACCCTGGTGCATTACGTGAGTACCTGTGGAAAAACGGGTGAGTTTTTCTTTAACTCAGTAGAGATCCCAACGTAAAATAATATAATACTTAGGAACAATTTTCGAAATAGACAGTTGGGCACAACTTATCAATTGTCATCAATAGGCTTAAACCCCCTCAAAGAAATATTAGGCATAAACTCCTCATTGAAATATTAGGCATAAACCCCTCATTGAAATATTAGGCATAAACCCCTCATTGGAATATTAGGCATAAACCCCTCATTGGAATATTAGGCATAAACCCCTCATTGGAATATTAGGCATAAACCCCACACTTGAAATCAACAATAATTTCACAACTTATTTATTAAACACACACAGACATCAACCTTCCCAACATACTAATGGGTATTCAACCCTTCAACAATATCTCCAAAGTTTCATGAACAACCTGCATTACGAATCCAACGATTCCACAGTTTAGACTCTCGAGCCTACGGTTCAAATCTGGTCAAACCGGCCAAGCTGAGGGGGCTCTAGAGTTGGCCAAAATCCGGCACCACGGACAGCTGCAGCTTGCACGAACGGCGGCGTCGAGCTATGCAGTGGTGGGGCTTGCGGGCGACGGCGCACAGGTGGCGGCGACGTGCAGCGATTGCGAGGGTGTGGCGGGGTCGGCGCGCGGCGTGGGCGTCGCGTGGGTGAGGCAGGATCGGCGCACGGCTATGGGTGTGAGCAGACGAAGAAGAGAAAGGAGAGTGGGAGGGGCTGGTTTCGCGTGTGTGAGAAGAGAGGAAGGAGTCAAAGAAGAAGAAGAAAGGTGGGGGCTGGTGGGTTTTGGTGTTTTGTGAAAAGTAAAGAAAAGAAAAATAAACACTTATATTTATATTACTTTGATAGGTCAACAATTGGTCAAATTATTAAAAGAAGGAGGATTTAAATACTCTTTTAGATAGGAGTTTTCCTTTAAATCCCTTAAAAAAACAAAGATTTCTCAATCACTTAGGAAAGTTTCTATTAAATGAAAATAAAATTCATTTAATTACACCCAAGGCCAAAATAATATTTTAAAATTAAAGAAATAATATCAATTGACTCACCTAAATATCGCTCGAAAAACTCGGCGCGTTACAACCTTGATGGTCGGCTCCACTGTCGTGCAATTTCTCTTCAACTCATTTTAATCTACATCTAAATGAAGTTTTGACCTTAACTTTTCTACACAAAAATTACATCCAAATGAGTTTTTTGCTACAACTCTCAATTTTTAATTACTCAAAATAATTCCTCAAGCTAAATCCTCCTTAAATATGATAAACAAACACCCCCTTACATCAAATTACTTTTTTGTTTTGTTTTGTTTTTTTTTTTTTTTGTGAAGTACTGTTTATTATTTTATTTTAAACTTTTATATAATTTTGTATGTTTTTCAATGATTTAAATTTTAAGTTAAAGTTGTTAGATATGTCAAAAATAGAGTTAAGGTTGATAGAATATTAAAAAAATATATATATTAACATAACAATTGTCTAACAAAAAAAAAAATAATTGAGTAGTTTCATGAAATATAGAAACAATTGTGATCATTATTCTCGTAATTAATTAATTTTGAGATATAATCTCATACAATCTTGTATGGTATTAGAACTCATCAAACTAAAACAGATGTTATGATTAATTATTTGATCATACTTGATGCTACAACAAATGTCATTTCTAAAAGTAAGAGTATTTATTAAAGGACACATTTCAAAAAATAGCTATGCAAGACAATTGTAGAAACATGGAATTAAGGGACGCTCTAAGCTACAATCATTGCTTATATACAGTTGTTTGCTTAAAGCCTGAAGAATTAGCAGAAGAAGTACATGAAATCAGGCTGTTTAGGATTTGAAATCAGCGAGGCTCAAGTAAGCTTAAATCATAGCCTGCTATTTCTTGCTTGAAGCCTGAAGACGAAGTTGCAGAAGAAGTTGAAGGATTTGACTTTTTATCAAGAAAAGCTGACTGTTTAGGATCTGGAAGAGAAGCAAGATCAGTGCCAGAGCTTAGCATAAAAGCGACATTCGACATTGTGGGACGATCGTTGGGATCTTCTTGTACACACAACAACCCCACAGCCACACATTTAACAACTTCACTTGGATTGCAGCTTTCTCGTATGGCCACCTCTGCTATTTCCAATACCCTTTTTTCTTTCCACAAATTCCATACCTGCGTACCCAACCCTCCCATCTTTTAATTGGGTTCAAATATTAAAATAAAAGGTGTTGTTTAGAAGTTGAAGTAAGTTTATTCTCACGTAGCCAAGAAGATTCAAGGCCTCTTTGGATTTATAGAAGCCGGTGTTCCTTCTTCCGCTAACAATCTCTAGCACGACTATACCGAAACTGAAAACATCCGATTTGACAGAGAATGATCCATCTAATGCATATTCTGGTGACATGTACCCGCTGCAAAATCCAACAAAATAACTTTATATAGCGATTGGATTAAGGTTACAAGCATAATACTATATATTGGTGAAGGGAAAATTTACTAAGTTCCAACTACTCTGTTGGTGATTGCCTCTGTTTGCTTGCCATCAAAGATTCTTGCTAAACCAAAGTCTGAAATTTTAGGATTCATTTCTCCATCCAATAGTATATTACTTGTTTTCATATCTCTATGAATAATCCTCAACCTTGAATCTTCGTGGAGATAAACTAACCCTCGAGCAATTCCTACTATGATATTAAATCGCATCTCCCAGTTCACCAATAAACATTGTATTCGATCTAGTAACAGTGAACAAAAGGTTACGTTTTTTTTTTTGTCTTTACTTTTGTATATCAAAATCAAAAATTCAACTGTAATCAATGTAATGTAAAGAAAGGCTTACCAAATATAAAAAAGTCCAAACTTTTGTTGGGCATATATTCATAGAGCAACATTTTTTCTTCTCCTGCAACACAGTAGCCTAAAAGTCTAACCAGATTTCGATGTTGAAGTTTTGCAATGAGAATTGCCTCATTTTTAAACTCATCTACACCTTGCGATGAACCTTGAGACAATCTTTTTATTGCAATTTCTAGTCCTCCTGGAAAAACTCCCTAACATACAGTTACAAACAGAAACTATTAATTTTTTTCATTTTAATTTTATCTGAAGACTATGTTGAGTACTTTTTTGATGAAGAATATGCAGACCTTGTAAACTGTCCCAAATCCTCCTCGTCCAAGTTTGTTTGCTTCTGAGAAGTTGTCTGTAGCAATGAGTACTGTATCCAAATTAAAAACTGGTACTTCTATGGCTTTTCGATCATCTTCGCCAAACATTCCGGAACCCATAAAGTCTTTAATTCGTTTTTCACTCTCGTACAAATAACTGGTTCCTTGATTTCCCCCAAGACTTGATATTTGATCTACTATCAAGAAAAATATAATTAATGACCAAATAACCCAACCTGTACATCAAAATTTTCCAAAGAAAGAAGAGAGAATTGTGTTACCTTTTTTACTTTGAACCTTCCTTATTTTGTAATAAATATACAACACCAAGCAGGAAATAACTATGAATCCAGCAATGGTCAATGGGACAATGATACCAACTTTAGTTTTTGCCTGCTTTGGATGAAACTGATTCAAGCCATCCTCTACAAGTACATTATGGACAATGTCTTAATTTCATTTTTTATTTATAAAAAAAAACAGCATACATGAGATTGGATTCATACCTGGAGAAATACTACAATAAGTGCCATTCCAGTTAAAAGAAGGATTGCACAAGCACCTCTTTGTTCCATCTGTTGATGAGTTGCACGATGAATTCGGCCAATTAATACAATCCTTTGGTGAATTGCAAATAGGTTCAAATGGTTTCTCCCATTGAATATCAATTTCATTAAATTCAGAGTCACAGCCGCTGCTGCTTACTTTAAATGTAGACGAGTGTTCCAATTTCAGTAGCTTTTGAATTGCATCTGTATCATTACCTCTGCAAATAGACCCGTTTGTTTTTATGGTAAAAGTACTGAGTTTTGGATCAATGTTCCTGACTAAGCGGAAATAATCTGCTATCTGAAAGAATAGGAGTCTATCCAAACAAGTGAAGTTACGATACTTCGGATCACCGCAGTTGGGACCTGTGCTCAGAGGATAAGGGACGATGTTGGTTCCACATAGTTCACAATCCAGTTTTGTATATTCTGAAAGAAACAACCCAAAAGAGGGTAAATTAGATGAGAAAGCAAAAAAGAGTAACTAGATTAGACAAACAAGGAGCAATTGGAAGTGAAAATACCAATGTCAGAATGTTTGAACCGAACGTTGATATCAATGCCACCATCACCATATTTATTTTCCCAAATGTTTTGAAGTTCTTCGTCCCAAATGGCACATGCCACAGTAGTGTCGTTTCTAAAATTTGTTGTTGTTACTTCTGAATAGGCCTCACATTTACAAGATTCAAGGCACTTGGTTCTGCAATTCTTATTGCCATCGCTCTCGACAATATTAGACGTCTTTCCTACCCTCATATTCATTGTGAAGAAATCTCGAGCCTGTGCCAATTCTTTTATGCAAATTTCTGTTTCTCTCTGGCACCCATCTGAGTAATCGCCAGAATCCCACTTATCCTTGAACTTGGGCTCAAACCCAGGTAAGCACTTGCAACTGTGGCTAGTGTAATTCCGACAACTGGCAAAGCTCCCACAAGCTGTTAATACACTACAACTGTTTTCAGGTTCCGACCAAATCACATCCCATTTTCCACTCGATACATTCCTTGCAAGGAATTGTAACTCCCCGCTGAAACTCATTACCAATCTTGTAAAGGAGTAGTCAATCGCTTGATTTTGAAAAATAAGGGTAGAGTTATTTGACAACAAATCTATTGTTTCAACAATACGATTGTCTTCAGTTTCGTTGTCGAAGTTTTGCCACACTTCCTTGCTAACCCAATACCGTTCACTAAGTTTCTCAATGATGTAGCTGCCTTCCGGATTCTTGAAAAACGTGAAATTCCCTGGATAAGGGTCTTGTGCGTTCTTCCAAGAAGTCAACTTCAATTGGCGGGTTATGTTCATGCCCGGAAGAAATGTGTCGGTGGGATCTTGGAAGCTTTGCCACAGAGTTGTTGTTGTTGTGCCGTTGACGCCTAATCCATTGAGAACCAAGTTCCCAGTATCCATCAGCACCACTGATATAATGTTGGAAGTGGGTGTAATGTTGGTTGACCATAAAGACTTGTTAGTTTTAGAATCCAGCACCTTGAGGTTGCCGTTTTTGATGGTGAAAACTCCATTGTTGTTGTGCAGTGGGTTGTCTCTGTTGGCAACCCATACAACCACCTCTGGTTTGGAGCCGTGGTACCAAATTCCCACGTATCTTGAGGCGTTTGAGAAGCTTCCATTCGGAGTGAAAAACCCGAGTTCGAATCTTCCTTTATCTGAAATAACAGAATCTCCATTGCTGCCTCTTAATGTATTCACGATGCTGCTGCCTCTAGCGGAGGCTAAATTAACCGAAACGAATACGCTTAAATTGAAGAACCAACTACGATAATCAGTAATGGAAATACTGCCCTCTGTTTTTCCGTTTCCCATCCGAGAAGAGTACTCTCTATCAGATTGATTTTTTTATATATATATATATATATATATATAATTATTATTGAAGTTACGGCTGCTTGATAATTGAATACGAGCCAATTATTTCATGAAAAAAAGGATAAAGATGCCAAAATTTGGGTCCCCCATGTCAGTCGTGTAAACATCATCGCACAGGACATTTCTTCTTATCTTTGTTTTTTCTATCTATTGATTGACTTGTTACACAAAAAACAAGTCGTCGTATTTAAACAATTTTATATTTATTAAATGAGTCAATAGCGCAAATTATTTTATTGTTTGGTTGTAAATCAGTTTAACACCAGTGTCATAGATTCGATCTCAAGAATCGGTATTTGTTTCTCTTTCTCTGATATGTACTCAAAAAAAAAAAAACAATTTTATATTTTAAAATTAATTTTGAAAACTTCTCAATAATAATGCCAACAAGAGGGTAGTTTTGATAACTGTATAAGCTAGTAAGTAATAACAGTGTTCTGGATCTCTTTCCCGAACCTGAACACCCGTGTTTAATTTCTTGATAGAGAAACCCATGATAGTCCATGATGACTCTTTATTTGTATGAGTATGTTCCTCATCCAAGTTTGTTTGTCAATGAGAAGTTGTCTGTAGCAATGAGTATTGTATCCAAATAAAAAAGTCTCTTTATTTTTTTCATCTTCTCTAAACATTCCATAACCTATAAAGTCTCTGATGTTTAGGCAATGAATTTGGGGTGCAATGATCTCTGATATTGTTTTTTTCAATAGAAGAGGCAATGATTTCTTTTTAAAACCCATTTCATGAAGTTGACACCTTTTTTCCTTTCTAAAAAAAGTTGAGACCTTTTTTTTTTTGTTTTAGAGAGAAATACCATGAAAATCTTGGGGTGTGCAAGAAGGTAGAATTGGGTTGAGAGATGGAGGAGAGAAGAGTTGGGATGATGATGTTGATGATCTTCATGGGAAGTTTGTAGCATGAAATTTGATGGAAAAAACGCCATCCCATTGCTCGTCATGGTGGCCAGCGCTACGATCGCTGCCGTTTGCGGCTGGAAGCTCTTGTCTTATTGATGGAAGAAGTTGAATTGGGGTTTTTTTTTTTGGACACTTGGTGAAACAAATTAAAAAAAAAAAAAAAAAAAGGCAACTTGGGGTTTCTTCAAATAATGGAGAGAAGAGAGATGGGCATTTATATGTGAAATATTTGCTTATATACCATCTCAGCTTCTAAAATGTTTTGATTGTTTCTTCTTTGTCATACGTAGATAGAGAGAGAAAAAAAAAAAAAAGAAGAAGAAAGAGAACGTGTGGTCCCAGTTCTGTTTAGCTTCGTATTGTGCTGCAGTATTCAACCAATTGAAATTCAGAGTGTAATTTAAACATTAAAGAAACAAAAATGAAATTGCTCCATTATTACAAAATAGAAGAGCAATGGAAGAAATTCAAGTTGCCTTATTTCTTTTGGAAAATAGAGAGACACTGTTACAAAATAGAAGAGACAATGGAATTTGGGGTGTTAGGATATTGAAAAAACGCCATAAAGTTGAAGGTGGAAGAAATTCATTTCTAACACGACATAAAGAAATCATTGCACAAACCTATAAAGTTTCTCACTTTCGTACAAGTGAGTAGTTTTCTATTTCTCCAATAACTTGTTTGTCGGTCTGCTATGAAAAAATAATAATTAGTCAATAATTGAGACATTGTACATGTCACAATTCACACCACAACTAAATTTCCAAAAGAAATAAGGCAAATTCCATTGCCTCTTTTATTTTGTAACTTCCTTCTTCTGTGTTAAACATACAACACCAAGCAGAAAATTATAACAATTCAGCCCAGCAATGGTCACTGGGACAATGAATATACATAAATTAAGCGGAATTAATATAAAGAAATTGAAAAACCAACTACTATAATCAGTATTAGAAAGAGTAGACTACCCGGATAGGCCCCCTCGCGAGTCGTGGAAACATCAACGCACAAGAAAACCTTGATTAAATAAGATTATTAGAAGGGAGCGTTGGAAAACAAAAGGTTGTTTTAGAAAAGGTTTTAGAAAAAATTTATTTTCAGAAGCTTGTTTGAAGGAGAGATTAAATGAGAAGTTGAAGTGAAAGGTTTGGAATATGGGACTGAAGAAGTTTTTCCTACCATAAACAAACATTTGGTAAATTTTACCCTATATTTTTTCTCCTTATCCATGCATGCTCTATATCTCTGAGAGTGCGTTGGGCTCAAAATAACTTCCCTTGAGAAGAGGAAATGTTCCTTTCTCTTTGTACGTTGCTCATCCAATACTGTTCTACAATTACCTTTTTTTTTTTTTTTTTTTTTGAGATTGCAACAATTGGGAGTGGAGGGATTCGAACTCATGACCTATTTAGTTTATGGATGTATACTAATGTCGTTAAGCTACTGCTCTGTTGACAATTATCCATGGAAGTATACCTCCCATCCCAAGAGATGCATATCAAATTTAAAATTTCAAACAAGTTTTGGTAACGTAGGTGATAAAGTAGTTCGTAGGAATATAAGGGACTACTCGTGACAGTCCAAAAGGTCCTAACATCCTTGAATCTATGTTCAACCCTTTTTGAAATTTTAAATTTGATAGGGACCCCTACCGAATGGGTTGATGGTGCAGTTGATTATCTTGATTAGTGTTAATCCATTTTAATTCCACGGTCACATGTTTCGAATCCGGAAATCGATATTTGTCTCTTAATATGAGAGCAATTGTACCGTCTTTGTAGGGTTTGTTGGTTCCCTAACCCCTTAAATGGAATCTTGCCATATTGGTACTTTGAGCCTCCAAGGTAAAGTGGTAAGTACTCATGGGAAGATTCCATGGATAATTTACAAATGTAAGTAATAGAAGAACTATTTTCATATTAAATGTATTTTTTGCATGATACATCTCTTCGTCCTCTCATTCCTTGCATAAATATGTTAGGTGATTTCACCTCTTCATCTGATTGTTCCTTCTTTTCCTCTTCGCTCTCTTTAAGGTGTACAAAAAAAATCGAAAACTTGACGAGATAAAGGAACGAAACACAGTTAATTTCCACAATTTTTTCTAAAGAATTTGCCATGAGCAATCTAGATTATCCAATCAAAATCATTTTCATTAGGGTTATTTATTTTTCTTTAGGTTAAGTGGATTCTTTGATTTATAAATTATGGATTGTTCCATCCAATCTAATTTGAGCTAAGTATAATATTATATATATAGAAAATTAATTAATTAATAACTTTTTAACATATTAACAAGAAATATGTATTTTTTTTAATATAAATAGGAGGAAGTGGAATCACAAACACTATCAAAAGAATATAACTGATTTCAAATAAATGAGTCAAATATTGATGGATTTCAATCAAACAATGAAACCATCAAACCATCAACTCGTTAACAAAAAAACATGTACTAATGATGTATATTTTGGATTTAAATATAATATTATGTAGTTTTTCTTCATATACATGTACTAATTCATGAACTATAAGCTAAATCTTGTAGATAAAATATGAGGTAAGCAAAATTGGACAACCCAACCCAAAATTTTATGAACTGCTGTTAGTTGGCTAATTGAGTCACATAAAATTTTTAGTTGGTCTAAAATATGATGCAATTTCTCTTCAACTTCACCGTTGTGATTTCTCTAATCTCTGGTGTGTTATGGTTTTGATTTCCACTTCCTGTCTGCACGATGTTCATCGAACACCTCACGCGACTCACGTTC
>JBBMKA010080719.1:0-14439 GCA_037833695.1 Sechiopsis laciniata | reverse complement strand
GGATTTCCTAGGAATTCGCTGTGAATTAGTTGTATGTTTGGGTGAGTTTTCCCTATTTTGGTCGAGTTATGAACGATAACATTATGATGTTTGGGGTCTTTGTCGGAAGGAGGCATTGAGTGGTCTTAATATTCTGAGCTTCACATCGAGTTAGTAGCTCGAAGCCTATCATTATGTAAGAATGTTTTTATTATATTTGCTCACGAATAAAAGGCAGGTTCGTAGGTTTGTGTTGGTTACTTAAAATTGTGATGTGCTTTAGTTGTACGCAAGTTGTTGCTATGTGATTTACTACAGTTTTATGGGCACTTATGTCCATCATAGTTGCAGTGGTTGTTCGATTTGGTAAGTGTGATGGATTGCATGTTGAAGAGTTACAAATAAGGTCATGTAGAAAGTTAATGATTTGTGCATTTTATGATTATTTGTGTATACTAGCGTGTGAAGATTTACTCGTGAACTTAGATTAGTTCTAGTTCATTCTAGGTGGTGATGTACCGGGAAGTTGTTTGAGCTTATAACAATCAGTCTTTGGAGTGCTCTATATGGTTACAATGACTTATATATTGTTTTATAATGGCTCGTTGCACTGGCTAATCCTTGTGAAGTAGTGTGTAGGCCAAAGACGTACATGGAGTAGAAATTGGGGAACTTTGGGTGCGAGGGATTTAGTGTATGAACTATGTCTTAGTAATGGAAGGTTAGAGCGTGGAATCTATTAGGTAGGTATTATGTCAGTAATCTTCTAAGACACTTGTATTATAGAGTTCGAATTCTGAATGAGCTTAATTGTGAAGATTTGTATAGTCTCGTAGTTGACTCATAGTGAATTTGGAGAGTTGGGAAACGTCTACAATTTGGATCACTATTTATATCGGGTTCATTTCAGACTCTAGCAATCAGTTGATGGAAGCTAGGTGTGGGTTACAATGTGACCGGAGGCATAGAACGACGTTCTAGCTTAGACTAGCTTGATGATCGAGATATGGTAAGCCTAAAGGTAATTAGAGTGTTGTAGTTTGGTCAAATGATTCAAGTCTTGGTGCGAGCCTCAGTTACGAGTCTAGGATTTCTCAAGAAGTGTGATAGTTTGGAAACGTGACTACGCCTTCTTAGCATATGTTACTTTTAGAAGTTGTTCCTCGACGATATTAGGATCATTTGAGTGAAGGTAGCTTCTTTAGCTTCACGATGACCTGGAATCACTCATTAGAGTTTATACGTTTTTCTACGAGATTGTTCTCCATCATTTTAATGCAGGGATTACTTTCTTGGACTCGAGTTGTTGTTTTGAGGGTAGCCCCTCAAGGTTATATTGGGTGGAATTTTATAGTGTTTGTCAAGATGGTATGCATGAGCTGAAAGCTTGATCCTGTAGGAGGTGAATTTGGAGTAATGTTTATGGCCGTCTTACACTAGCAGTTGGGTTGGGTGTTACTGACAGAAGGTTAGACCTGAGTTTAGTATGGTGAGGCGGTGTGCTCTATTTCGGTGTGAGAATTCAATTTTTCAATAGTTGCAGTTATTCTAGCGGGAATGAGGAGAGTTAGGTTCGCTCTATCGAGAAGCTACTTACTGGATTTATTTATACTCACCATTTCGTTATATGATTTCTTTTGCAGGATGGCAGGGTCGTGGTGACAAGACTTATTGATAGTTATTAGGATTTTCCAAGGTGGCTTAAAGGTTACATTCTGGTTCCTTCTTTTGGCTGCCGTAGATTGCTTGTAAGGTTGCAATTTCAAATGCAACCAGGTTCTTACCTCACACTCGATGTCACGTTTGTCTTGATCGGCCTGTTTCTTCATCTTCTTCAGGCCCATTGTTAATTGTTCCTTGAGCCTTTCAATCATCTTTTCCATTTCCTTCATCTGCTCATCCTAAGTTGCATTCGATGTCTTCTGGTCCCCGTAGAACATCAGAGATGGGGGAGGAGGGGTCGCCCATACATGATCTGCGATGGGGTCATATGCGTTGCTGAATGGTAGGATGTATTGTACCAATACTCGACCCAATGCATCCACTGGCTCCACTTTTGTGGATTTTCAGTACAGAAACATCTCGAATACATCTCGACATCGTTTCACAACTTCGGTTTGTCCATCCGTGTGTGGGTGGTACGTCGTGCTCTGGTGAAGTCCCGTTTCTTGTAATCGAACCAACTCAGACCAAAAATGACTCAGGAAAATCTTATCTCGATCAATGTAAGAACCCAACTCTAAAACAGTCTTAAACATGGTTCTTACTCAGCATGCATGCATATAAAGGCATTTAAAAGCAATAATGACATCTCTGTAAATAAATCCTTTTAAAATATAATTTCCAAAGCATAAATCCAGTTAAAACAAAACAAGATCCTGACAAGTAATTTATTAAAACATTCATAAACAACGAAATAACATTATGCAAAATTCCCTACGGACTCCGTGTCCAACTACATGCTGAAATGATTAAGTCATTAAAAACAGAGTGACGCCGGCAGCTTCCATGATCATTCAGCTCCTCCTCTTGCCGTCCAGGTGCTGTCCCAAGTTACCTGGTGGAAAAACCACAGAAAATAAGGGTGAGTACAAAGACACTCAGTAAGATCCCCAACCGGAGTACAGTACGAAACATCAAATCATCTAGCATCCTAGTATACATGCAAACAGTTACCAACACAGAATCTTTGCCTTGATCTCAACATAACTCATGAGTACTCAGGAGTCTCCTACTCCTGGCCTAATGTTCAGCTCTCTAAACTGAACCCGATCTGTTATTCTCGAGGGTCTCTTACCCTCGACCAAATGACCAGCTCAAAAACGGATTCCAAAATAGATAATCCTCGAGAGTCTCATACCCTCGGCCAAGTGACCAGCTCTCAGAACTCATCCTGATAAACTCTCTTAGATAATCCTCGAGAGTCTCATACCCTCGGAGAGTACCCGATATCTGGCTCTAAACTGGAACGAAAGTGGTGTACTAATGACATTAGCCCGAGGGAGCTCTCCTCCCGCAACTAATGCGTGTGCGCGCACACCGCATGCTGCTGCAAACCGTGTAAATGTGTGGGCCTAAGGACAAACTGCGTCGGTCCAGGTACGCATGCCTAACGACTCAGAAGCGGTGTCATTGATCTACAGTAGTGCGAAGCCTTCGGCACTCAGCTGTAACAGCCTGAATATCACCGAACGCCTGAAGCTAAGAACCGTCCAAGGCAGGCTTGCACCATTGGAGGGGTTCCGCTCTAGCAGGCTACAGACTAGGCTTATGCCGTTGTTGTGAGTTAGACCACACCCGGCTGCCGGGGGCGGGAACTTGTCCTCGTTGGTCCCGACCTGTGGGAACAAAGTACGTTATGTCCACTCTCAGCCTCTGGATGAAGACAACCTAACTGAAGCTAGCTAAGGATACGCATACTCGTTTCCTGACAGATCAATACATGCTCGACAACAGAAATAACCTAGCATGGCACTACAAGCTTAACAACATGAATTACAACGCATGCCGGAAAGAACAAACCTAGCATGGTACTAACATGTAGAAACAGGAAACAACGCATGCTAGCAGGAAACAGAAACAGAGTAGCATACAATCCTATCCACTAACATGCTCGCAAACAGTAAACAGGCAACAAAATGCAATCAATGAATATTTCGCAGGGCCCACACAACCCCGGTAAGGAATCCTTACCTGAAAGCTGGAAATAGACAACAATAGATAATTGCTCCTAGAGCTGTAGAACCAACAAATAATCAACTTAGGCATAGTACAAGCAAACACATAATTAGTATCTAGTAGCTATACGGAAACAGGCATCCAAACACACAAGTCTCGAAAACAGGGGTTACCCAAATCGAGAAGAAACAAAGCCTCGACAGCAAGGCCTCGACGAAGGCGAAGCTCTCGGCAAGGCTTGCGTGAGGTGATGGGCAACGAGCGAGGGCGAGCGGGTCAGCGACTGTGCTCGTAGGGGCGAGCTGGGCTGTGTGGCTGGGAACGACACTGGCTGCGATCGCGAGCGGGCGTGTGCGCTGATGCGGCGTGGGATCGCAGACGGAACAGCAAGGGCTGGGGCGTGACTTCTCGGTGCGTTGGGGTGATCCGGTGCCTCGCATTGCGATCGCAAAGGGCTGCGATCGCTGGTGCGTGCGGCTCGGATCGGCGAAGGAGCTGGCTCGTGTGGTGTTGATCTCGGCAAGAGAAAGGCAGCAATGGGTTTCTCGGCTAGGGCTTGGGCGGCCATGCTCGGGCTACGATCTGGCAAAGAGGAAAAGAAAAGCTCTTGACTGGAAGAAGAAGAAGACGGAAAGGAAAAAAAATGAATGTGATCAACTAGGGTTTGGAAGGGAGAAAGACGATTAAATAGAGTCCTCATTGCCACGTGTCAACCAAACCCAAACCAACCAGCCTTCGAGCCCTAGCAAAGGCAAACTTTTCCCCTCTTTTTCTCTTTTAACTTCTTTTAACCAAAATGACCTCCAAGCTTCCCAAAATGCAAAACTAGCCCTGGAAACCTGAAACTGCAAAAGTAACCCAAACTCAGTAATTTACAGAAACAGCCCTGAAACCCTGATTAATTACAAAACTGACCCTAAAGGCAAAATTACTAAAATGCCCCTAAAGGCTCAAACTACCCTAATGGCCCAATCGAACAACCGAACACACCTGGGAAATCAGAATGGAAAACTGGGCCGTTACAATCAAAGACTATCGATTTGGGAAATCCATGCAGGCAGACAATATCTTTTACAAACTCGGCTACTACTGTCTTAGCTGAGAAAGAATGAGATAGAGATATAAAGTACGCTGCTTTATTGAGACGATCAACCACAACCATGATTGTTTCCTTTTGGTCGGATTTAGGCAGCTCCTCCATAATGTCTATGGATAAATTTTCCCATAAGTTATTTGGTATTGGGAGAGGTCTGCAAGACCTGCCGGTTTGAGGGTTGAGTATTTGCTTTGCTAGCAAATTTGGCATTTTTCGGCATGGCGCATAACATTACCTGTCATCCCTACCCAGTACAACTCACTGGCTATTCGTTAGTACGTTTTTAGAAAGTCTGAGTGGCCCTCTATTATTGAATTATGATAAGCATGCAAGATAGCTTCACGAATTTGCGGCGAGTTCGAAAGGGCCAACTTGTTCTTATATAGCAGCGTGCCTTGAACCAAGAGGTAAGGTGGTATGAACTCGGAATCTGTTTCTAAATCATGCCTCATTGTTCTCATATGAGGATCATCATTAATATCACACTGTACACGCTCAAGGTCTAGTAAATGGGGTCCCTTTGGGTTGGCCAGGTGCGCGATCTCAGGCATTCGGGACAGAGCGTCTGTTGCTTTATTTTCCAGATTCGGTTTGTATTGAATCTCAAATTCGTACCCTAACGGTTGTATAGCCATTTTTGGTATTTGGGTTGCACTTCTCTTTGTTTCACCAAATGCCATAAGGCTTGCTGTTCCGACCTGACAACAAATTTTGTCCCAGAAGATAAGACCTCCACTTCTGAATTACCATGACTACTGCCATCAATTCCCTTTCATAAACAGAAGTAGCCCTGGCTCGTGGTGATAGGATGTGGCTGAAATAAGCTATGGGTCTCTATTTTTGGGATAGAACTTCTCCCAACACGCTTCCCGAAGCATCCGTTTCAATTGTAAATGTTTCTGAAAAGTTCGGCATCGTAAGCACTGACAAGGTGGACATGGTCGTTTTAATGTCATCGAAAGCTCGTTGGGCTGAAACATTCCATTCAAAAGTATCCCGTTGCGTGAGCATTTGCATCAGAGCTGCAATCGGGCCATGGTTTGCTACAAAAGAATCTGTTATGACCCCGAAGTGCCTTGCGCTGGCCATGGGGATCTTTGCTCTGTCTACTAGCGCATGTGAAATGAAATTGTGGGTTGCTCCGCAATCAATCAAAAGATTGCTTCCACGTCTCCGTTTCTTCCATTGAGTTTAGTCGTTTCTGGTGACAAAAAATCGACCATCGTGTTTCGCGATAGTTTGGCCAGTTCCATTTCGATCGGTCCCTCTTCCTTTTCCGTGTGAACTGCGTCTTCTATGTTTTCTTCACTCACCAACATAAGCTCTAACTCCTTTGCCTTACGTTTATGGCCCACAAAGTATTTTTCGTCGCATCGATAACATAATCCCTTGTCCCTCCGATTCTGCACTTCCATGTCAGTGGGACGTCGAAAAGTTGGATCATTTTTGGATTGAAAAGTCCATTGGGGTTGTGCCACTGATTTGGGTTGGGTTGCTAAGAATATTATTTGAATAGGATTAACCGCTAGGGATTTGGTTAACGGTTTGGGCTGAAACAGGCTAGTAGGAGAGACTCATGTTTTTGGCGCTCCCGCGGTTGGTCCTTTGACATTTTTTTAAAAAATTTCTCTTGTCCTCGATCTTCTGAGCTAAACTCATCTTTGCTTTCAAACCTACTGGTTCAAAACGCAATAGCTCTGTACATACAGATTCTTCTAATCTGTTAAGAAATATCATCGTTTGAAAACTTCTTTTGGAAGATATATCATCGGAGCCACGAGAAACTCTGCCACTGTGGTTTCTTGTTTGATGTCCAAAAATCTCGCACACAAGGAACCCTCTTGTGTTTGTCTGAAACGATCCAATATCCTAGCCTTCACATCTTTCTACCCCTCAATCAGAGTTCATTCCTCCTCCCACCTTATTCAGTGTAAAACTTCCCCCGTAAAACTTACTGTTGTAACTGTAACCTTCTCTGCGTTTGTTAGTTGGTTGATGTCGAAACATCTTTCAGCCCTAATCAACCAGTCGTCCGTTTGCTCTCCGTCGAAGACCGACATGCTACTCTTTTGAATTTGTCTCATAAAGATTGCATAAAAGGTTCTCAACTCAATCACCAATGTTGGAAATCTCTTCTTTGATAGCTCTGCTCAAGCCAGTCCAACTATCGTGGAGGTTTTCCCTCTACAAAATAATAGTTTTTGTTAGAAAAAGAGTAGCAAAGTGGGGGAGTAGATATCACCTTCTTCTGGAATATGGTTATGCTTTTTTCCTTTCATTAGCTATGTCGGTCCACCTCCTGTTTACTTCTTTGAATGGTAATAAACCTTCCTTGGCTAGGGCATTTGATGTGGGTACTATAGAAGGTGAATGATAATAAACCTTCCATGGTAGTTTGAGCATCGATTGAGTGGTCTCCTTGTCTATCTTTCATATTCATTAGAGACAAAGAGAACGTATTAAGCATCTTATAAGATCTTTCCATCCTTTTCACTCAATGCCTATGGGTATCATGGGTCGTGAATTCTACCATTTGGTGCAAGCTTGGTAATATCAACACAATACCCTTTTTGTTAGAGATGTTTTCAATCAACACAACCGTTTTGCCTAATCTATGTTCCTTGAAAAATTTATGGTTTAGAGCTATATTACACCGACGCTTTAGGTTGTCTATGTGCCATGGGAGAAAGACTCTATCGAAGGAGACAATAAGACTGGCATTCCTTGATACTTCAGTGATGGAGAAGGTTTTGGGAGTCTCGTTATTCACATCTATGATGAATCTTTTCTTGTCGATTATGAAGAACTGGTTGGTTGAAGTTGAAGGTGAAGAAAGAGCGATGGAAAATGAGAGTCATTGGAGATGGTGGGGGACGATGGGAGAGGAGGATCGGGGTGAGAGAGAGTAACAAGACATTTTTATTCTTTATTAATGGATGGTATTGGACTTTAAATTTTTTATGAAAGAGTTCTCATACGTTTGATTGGAGATAAAGTCTATCAAGAAGTTAGGATTGATTATGGGACTCGAGTTTGATTTTTTTGGAATGATGATTTTGGGTTAAAGCATGAGATTGAACTTCAACTCTTTTAAGATAGGAAAGTTTTGTATGTAAGTTTGATTTTGGGTTACACAAAATTTACGTGGTTCACTATCGGTGTGTTAGCTGCATCCACAAGCAGATGATAGAACGTTTTATTAAGGAGATGAGGAAAATACAGAATGTCAATCATAGTGGGCTAAGGTTTAATAGAGTTTATATAGTGCACTCTAATAAAACTCTAATATAGATGAGACTCAATTACATAAAAAGTCCATATACGAAAATAGAAACCTAATTACATATGAAAATTGACCAGGCAGCGAGACCCCCCCAACTAAGTAATCGTGGGGCATCAAACAGTTCAAGACATATCTCAATAGCCTTCACTAAGAATTCATGGACCTTATGAGTTCAGAAAGTCGTCTTCTGCACGTCGCAATCTCGCATTCTTATTTTGTGGTAACTTGATTTAACATCCAACTTCGAGTAGTATTGCGAACCATGCCATTTGTCTAAAGTTCCTCAATGACCCGGATAACAAAATTGTCCGGAATGGTGACATTGTTCAACGACCGGTAGTTGACCTAGATCCTCCAACTGTCGTCTTTCTTTTTAACAAGCAAGATCGGACTTGTAAACAGATTGTTGCTAGGTCGAATTATCCCTGTCTTCAACATCTCCTTCATCAACCTTTTTATTTCTTCCTTCTGCGTAAACTAGTATCTGTACGGGTGGACGTTCACTGGTTCGACTCCCTCCTTCAAATTAATACTATGATCTGTTTTGCACTGTGGGGGTAGGTGTGTTGTAGGTCGGAAGACATCTATGTAATCTCAGATGGCGCTCATTAACTTCGGTGGGTTGATTAAATTGTTAATCTTGTCTAGGATCTCGACCCGCATCATCTCAGCTGCCATGACCCTTAGTTCAAGCATGAAACTTTCGTCCTGTTTCTGCCACGTCTGGTTGATTTTCTTTAGAGATACTTCAACCCTCATCAATGGCGGGTCTCCTTGTAAAACTACACAGTCATCCCTGGCTTTGATCCTTATGCCTAGGGCTTTCTAGTCTACTTTTTTCGACCTTAACGTTTCATTGCATGCCCAAAATCAAATCAATGCTTTCCAATCAGAGAGGCTAGAAAGTAGTTATCGTAATCTGGTTTAGGACCACACTCACCCTCATTCAAACTCCTCTTCCTCGTATGGCCTCGTCGGTGCTTAATATATCCTTTAAATGTGGTGTTTCCTACAGGGTCAGGTTAGCTTTCTTTACCAATTCGTTGGATACGAAGTTATGGGTAACCCTGGAGTCTACCAATATCACCACTTCTTTGCCCTTCAAGTGTACTTTTAGTTTGATCGTACCTAGAGAAGAGAACCCCACAATCGTGTTTAGGAATAATTCTGCCACTAGTTCCATCTTGTCGAGTTCTTCCCTAGAATACCCTACTTCCTCTTCTTAAGCCACTTCGTTACTGACAACCATCAATCTTAACTCTCTCGTCCTGCATTTATGGTACACAACTTTTTCATTGCACCTAAAACAAAGGCCTTTATCTTTTCTATTTTGGATTTTCGAGTTTGTCAATCTCTTAAACGAAGGGTTTTTTCGCGCATGATGGGTTGTCATGTGGTGTTGTGATTGCGTGGGTTGACTTTGTATACGTGAATATGTCGTTATGATTTTATTGAATGTGGCAATGCCTTTATAAAGGGAATACACAGGTCTTACCGGCCTAGACCTAGGAAAACAGTAGATTACAGTAAGAAGGAAATGCAACTAACTATTACACTCCCCCTCAAGTTGGCTCAAATATGTCTAACATGCCTGGCTTGTTATAGAGGTAGCTTATTCGGACTCCATTAGTGCTTTGGTGAGTATATCATCCAACTGTTCTTCAGTGTTCACATAACTCGTCAAAATCAACTCTTGTTGTATTTTTTATCGAATAAAGTGCCAATCTACTTCTATATGCTTGGTCCTTTCATGAAACACTACATTCGAGGCAATATGAATCACAACTTGATTATCATGCCATAATTTCCTAGGAATAGTAGTCTTTACTCTAATCTCGGTCAAATTGAGAAATTAATAGGTGGCTGCGAGCCGGGGAGGAACTACGACCAAAATCACCATGGCATCGACTCTGAAATAAAAGGGGATCGTGGGACAGGTTGTCAAACTTGAGAATTCGAATGTAGAGGAAGGGGAATGTTTGAAGATTAAGAAAGAAGCAACCAATATTGATCGGAATAAGATCAAGCAGCTTGAAATGCTAGTTTTTTATGGTAAAAACCCAGATTCTTGGGGTTTTCGTGTGCATCGTTGTTTTAACCTTCACCGATTTCAAATTTTTAGAAGATCATAGTGTCAATAATAAGCTTTGAGCAACAATTGGTTGATTGCTACAACAGTGCAGTGAAATGACAAATATTTAAAGGGTGGGAGGACCTCAAGCCAGGTTGTTTAACCGATTTAGACCTACGTAGGAGGGCAGCTTGTGCGAGCAATTTTTATCGATTACTCGAATAGGGTCAGTTGTAGATTACATCGCCACTCTTGAGACCTATTTAGCTCTGTTAGATTTGAGCGATGAGGTGATGGGGAATAAGTTTCTTAAGGGACTTCATCTGGCGATTTGGGAGGCCGTCATGAGTCGGCAACCACACAGGCTGGAAGAGACACTAAAACAAGCTCAATTGATCGAAGATAGGGAAATCGCAGTTTAGTGGACGAACAGGTACCTGGGTCACAGGTCAAGTAAGGGGCTGCCTGGTTTTTATTCGACCCAATATGTTAAACCTCCTCCCAACTCAAATGTTACCCTACCCATCCGCAAACCAAACCAAGTACCCGACAACCCGACCTGCAAACTATCTCTTTTTGTGTGATAACCCTTCCAGAATGAGGAAGAATCATGCGTAAAGAACCCCCTTCCAGGAGATTATACGAAGCTGAATTCTAGGCCAAAAGAGAGAAAAGGTTATGTTCTAAATGCGAAGGATCATCGTTGTAAGGTGTGGGAAGCTCGAGAATTGAGGGTGTTGCTCGTCAAGGGTTGCGAGGAGATCAAAATTGTCCAGGCTGAAGCTCCAGAAGTTGAAGAGGAAATCAAATCAGTGGTGGTGTGCGATTTGGTCGAGCTGTATTTGAAATTCATTGTCGGATTTTTTACGCCAAAAAAAATGAAGATAATGGTCGTTGTCGAAGGAGTCAATGTGGTTGTTTTAATCGACTGTGGTGCCACACACAACTTTAAACATCAGTAACTACACACTATGGAATCATATTGGGGAATGGAGTTGCGATGAAAGGTCGGGTAATTTGTAAGGTTGTGGTCTTGACCTTACCAAAACTGACAATCCAGGAGGATTTTTTGCCTTTGGAATTAACAAGGGTGGACATTATTTTGGGGATGCAATGGCTGAGGACTATGCGGCACATGAGGTTGATTGGTCATCCCAGACGATGACTTTTGTGAACGACGATTAAGGGGGATTCGTTGCTCACCAAAGTCGAGGTATCCTTGAAGTTTCTTACTAAAACATGGTCATAAATTGATCAAGGTTTCTGGGTTGAACTGTGTAGCTTGAACCTATAAGATACGAAAATAGAGGAGTTGGGGAACAGAGATGGAATGACGAAGAGGTGGAAACATTATTATCTAACTATTAAGAAGTTTTTTAGTTGCTAACTGGGTTACCTCCAAAAAGGGAGAGCGACCATCATATTATATTGAAAGTGGGCCAAGAACCTATTACTGTGCAATCGTACCGCTATGCTCATGCTCAGAAGTCCGAAATTGAACATCTCATAAGTGAAATGTTGACCACGTGCATCGTTAAACCAAGTAAAAGACCTTACTCTAGCCCCATCCTGCTAGTCAAAAAGAAAGATGGAGGGTGGCGTTTCTGTGTGGACTACCGTGCGTTGAATCAAAGCCACGATATGGGACAAATTTTCAATAACCGAAGGAATTGTTGGATGAGTTACAAGGATCTCAGATTTATTTCAAGCTCGACTTAAAATTGGTATACCATCAATTCGAATGCAACCCGAAAATGCCCAAAAAATAGCTTTTAAGACCCACGAAGGCCATTATGAATTCCTTGTCATGCCTTTTGGATTGACAAACACCCCGACAACGTTCTGATAAGATCCAGGATCTAGATTATATCTAAAGTAAAAGAACTACAAGATAAACCAAGATTTAATAGGTCTTGAAACTTACCATCTCAAGAAAATACTCTCTTTGAGCCCACAAGATAATCACTCAATATTTGGATGCCTAAAACACTACCCAGCCTTCTCTATTTATAACAAAATATCCTAACTTACTCCTCAAGTAATTGCTAACATACCCCTATATTAATCCCTATTTCTCTAAGGCTCAACCCTATCACTACCGGCCCCTAAAAACACACCTTGTCCTCAAGGTGTGGGTAAACAAATAACTAAGATCATTTTTTTTTCCTTTTTGGTGGCGGCTGCTGGAAAAGGTGGCAGCAGCGGCGGCTGCCGAAAAAGACGGCGTCAGCGTCGACGGCAGAGCGGCCAATGTCAAAATCCTAGCCGTCACTTTTTCTTCCACGACCTCCCTTCTTCATCGAATCCTAGCTTCAATTTCTAAGTACCACTGTTCCCTTGCCTTAGCCTCCTCATCCATCTCTAATCTTCTTCGTTCCCGTTCTTCTTTAAGTTACCTCCATTCTTCTCTCCAAGAATCGATCAACGCTAGGAGCCCTTCACGAACAAACTGTAAATCACTTGCATCCATGGTCAAAATCGAACTGCTCTAATACCAATTGATAAGATCCAGGATCTAGATTATATCAAAAGTACAAGAACTACAAGGTAAACCAAGATTTAATAGGTCTTGGAGCCTCCCATCTCAAGAGAATACTCTCTTTGAGCCCACAAGATAATCACTCAATATTTGGATGCCTAAAACACTACACCATCTCTATTTATAACAAAATACCCTAACGTACTCCCCAAGTAATTGCTAACATACCCCTATATTAATTCCTATTCCTCTAAGGCCCAACCCTATCACATTCCAAGCTTTAAAGAATCAGGTATTCTAACCCTATCTTCGTAAGTTCATACTCGTAGTTTTTTAGGACATATTGGTGTACAACCTTGACTATGACACTCACCTAACACATTTACAAGCCGTGTTTAGGATATTTAGAGATCATTCTTTATATGTCAATGGAAAGAAATGCGTAATTGCACAAGAACGGGTGGGTTATTTGGGACATTGGATTCAGCTAGGGGAGTAGAGGCACATGAATCGAAGGTGGAAGCTATGGTTAAATGGCCTATACCTCGAAATATTAAGGAACTTAGGGGTTTCCTCGGGCTCATGAGAGATCATAGGAGGTTTGTAAAAAATTATGGCTTGATTGGGGCGTGATTAACCCAATTACTTAGGAAAGAGGCCTTCATCTGAAACGGAGGAGCCATGTGTGCATTCGACAAGCTGAGGGAAGCTAGGGTGACATGTCCACTGTTCAAAAGTGGAGACATTATTTACTTGGCCAGAAATTCACGGTTGTATTTGATCAGAGGGCATTGCGCTACTTATTGGAACAAAGAGAGGTATAACTGGAGTATAAAAAATGGTTGATCAAACTGCTAGGGTACAATTTTGAAATTAAATATAACCCGAGCCAACTTAATAAGGCGACTTATGCTTTATCCAGGGTGGACATAGAGGTTGAGGTTCGAATGCTTACGATTCCCATAATTGTAGATGTCAAAACCATTCAGCAAGCAGTAGAGTGTGATGATGAATTAAAAAAAATTGTGCAAGCCATTCAAGCATACCCCACGAGCAAACTGAAGTTCCACATGAACCAAGGGAAGTTACTGTACAAAAATAGGTTGGTAATCTTGGCTAAATCTTCGTTGATTCCATCAATATTGCATACGTACCATGATTCGGTGATAGGAGGACACTCGGGGTTTCTGAGGACCTATAAACGAATAATTGGAGAATTATACTGAAGAACATGAAAGCGATGGCCAAACAATATGTGGCCAACTGTAATATGCCAGCACAACAAAATTGATGTTATAGCCTCTTTGAAGCTGTTTCGATGTGAAATTTTGAGTGATTAAAAAATTTGAGTTTTAGTAATAGCTCGTTTGGATGTGGTTATTTGTAGAGGGGTTACCGTTAAACACTCGTTTGGATGAAGAGTTTTGTAGAGGGGTTACAAACAATAGCTCGTCTGGATGTGGTTAGTGTAATCAAGAGAGATATGACCAAATAGTCGTATGTTTTAAAAATGCCTTTATATAGGAGTTACAATGGGCCTTGCGGGCCTAACATACCTAAATCTATTAAAGCGATAAACCTATAAACAAATATACATTTTAATCTCTAACACTCCGCCTCAAGTTGGAGCAAATATATCTATCATGCCCAACTTGTTACAGAGGTAGCCTATCCGAACTCCATTCAATGCTTTGGTGAAATATCACCCAACTGTTCTCCAGTCTTCACATAACTCGTTGAAATCAAATCTTGTATAATCTTCTCTCGGATAAAATAACAATCCACTTCAATATGCTTAGTTCTCTCATGAAACACTGGATTCGAGGCAATATGGATTGCTGCTTGATTGTCAC
>JBBMKA010080708.1:0-14439 GCA_037833695.1 Sechiopsis laciniata | reverse complement strand
AAAATCATCCAACAAAGTAAATATAACATACAAAAATTAATTAAATAACAACAAATAAAAGTTAAGGGGGAGAGAAACACACAAAAGATTTATAGTGGTTCAAAAATCCGTACTCTATTCCCCAAGACTCCTTATTGGATATTTTACTTGATAGTTCTCTTGCAGGTGAGAACCAAACCGACACAATCCTTTTTTTTTCTTATGCTAAAGAGAAACTTCAATCTTCTTACCGAGTTCAAGAATAAACATCTTTAACCTTTTTTTCTAGGTTAAAGAGAAATCTAAATCCTTGTACTGATTCAAAATTAAACTAATGTTGCTTTCTCACAACCCAAAGTGTACCCACATCTCAATACAAATCCAAAAAATACAAAGAAAAATAAACTTTACAATATGCCTCTTATAGACAAAAATAAGCAAGTTGAGCCTTAAAAATAAACATATTCATCTAAATATCTAATTTTGTCATTTCGAATATCTATAATTTTAAATATTGACCGATTCTAATTATTAAAATTATCAAAAAGTAAATAGCTGATTGTAAGGATAATTTCAGAGTTGTCATTCTCCAATTTTAAAATAATAATAACTAACAATTCGGTATTTAAATATTGATAAAAATATACAAACTACTCTAAACTATGGTATTTGTAACAATTAACTCTTTAAACTTTCAATTTGAGCAATTACTTCTCCTAAAGTTTAATAAATGTTACAATTAACCCTCTAAACTTTCAATTATGAACAATCCTCCCCCCTAAAATTTAATAAAAGTTACAATTAATTTCCTAAACTTTCAATTTGTCATATAATTTTTTTTTTTAAATGAATAAATATTTGCTTTTTAATACTTTGTATCAAAAAAAAAAAAACTTTTTAATACTATTTTTTTTAAACAACAATTACTTTTTAATTCAAGCACATGAGAAATTGAAAGTACAGGGGTTAAAGTTCAAGCACATGAGAAACATGTTATGTTCATTGTCTAACTTCAATTCATCTTGACTTTTGGACTCTTGCACTTTTAGACCCTTTAAATATTATCAAAAACCTACCTCGAACATAATTAATAGCATTGTCGCGTCTGTTGTGCATCCACCACTACCAGCTAGCTATAAGAACTGTTGTAAAACATGCCCCATCCATCACAATTGTTGCTCCCCAAAAGAAGTTAGATAAGCATCATTGATCTTTTTTTGAGTCGCACAACAATATTTGAAAGTCAGGGATTCGAACATGTGGCCTCTCGGTCGAGGGTACATGTCAATTACTGCATAGCTGACTTTGGCGTATGCATCATCCCCATTCAGGACTTTTTACAAACACCTTGTAGACTCCTCACCTAAGACAAAAAAGAAAACACCACATTAAATATTCTTTATCTCCATTACTCTCTTACCATCTTTATTAAGATTCACACAATCCAAATTTAGAACAGTAATTTAAATGGTATTAAATCAATAAAGGAAAGTTTTCAAAAAAAAAAGAAAAGAAAAGAGGTAGCCACTTTGACAATAATTTTAGCATTTACCTCTATGAAAAATCTGTCATTAGAATTATAGTTTTAATTGTATAAGATATGTTCCAGTTTCAACAACCAAAATAACTTGGAGAAAGCTATATAAATTAGAGAAAGTTTTAAAAAGTAATTGTTGTTTAAAAAAAATATATTAAAAAGTTATTGTTGTTTCAAAAATAAAAATAAAAAGTAATTATTTATTAATTCAAACAAAAAAAGAAACATTATATGACAAATTGAAAGTATAGAGATTAAATATAACATTCATTAAATTTTAGGGAAGGTGATTCCTCAAAATTGAAAGTTTAAAGGATTAATTACAATATTTATTAAACTTTAGGAGAAGTGATTGCTCAATTGAAAGTTTAACGAATTAATTACAAACTCTTATTAAACTTTACAGGAGGTGATTGTTCAAATTAAAAATTTTGGAGGTTAATTATTTTAAACACCATAGCTTATGGATTGTTAGTGCATTTTTCCCATAAATATTTTTCTACACACTACCGTTAAAAATTCTGACAGCTAATTATTTTAAAAACCATAGCTTATGGATTTTTAGTGCATTTTTCCCATAAATATTTTTCTACACACTACCGTTAAAAATTCTGACAGCTAATATTATCATAATGGCAAAATAATTATCATTACTTTTTACCATATAACTCATTAGGGGTGTACAAAAAAACCGACAACCTAAACAATTTAGATTACCCAACTTAATTCAGGATTGAGTTGGGTTATAATTTTTTTGAGTTGGGTTGGATTATAATTTTATAGTTTTTGTTGGGTTGAGTTGGTTCTTGGGTTGAACTCGTTCAACCCAACTCAACTCGAACTAGGAATATATTATATATATTATTTGTGTATGTAAGATAATTTAATAAGGTAGATTTTTAACATAGTTGTAAACCTTCTAAAAAAGATTATGTACTAATAAGATAGGTAGGTAATAGGTTAAAGTATAGTATCATCTATATTTTTTAACATATTTATGAGCCTATGAATTAAACTTTAGAGAGAAAAATGAAAGTAACATAGCCCGAGAACCCAACCCAACCTTGGGTTGTGCTCATGTATAGGGTTGGACGAGTTGGTAAATTGGCTAACTCGAAAAGTTAGATTGATCCAAAAAATTTATTCAACCTTACCCAACCAGGACTATGTACACCCATAACTCACCAAATACAAATAGGATAACATTCCGGCCGTTTCAAAGAAAATAATTTCCATTTCTAACAAGAATAATTTCCATATTTAAAAATTATCATATTTGATAATGGGTTGAGTAATTCATATATATCATATACATTTATTTCATTATTAGTCTGCACTTTGTTCTTGTTTAATTATTATTCTATACATAATTCTATAAAAAAAAATTATTAAAATGAGCTTTAATTGATTCAATACAAAGAGGTTAAAGCTTCGAATATTCATTTCTAATTATATTTAAATAAAAAAAAGAAAGCATGTTTTTCTTTTTAGGTAAAGATTAAATTTTTTAAAATCATAAATGTTCAAATATATACTCCATAAATGTTCAAATCGTTGAATTTGAAAATCTATACCTTAACAAATAATAATTATAAGCATTGCAAATTCATTTTTTTAAAGCAAAAAATGATTCTTTGTCTAGCTATGAAATTAAATAATAATTATTATTTAAAATAATAATAATAATAAGAGTCCCAAGCAATATCCAAAACATCGTGCTCTTCCACAAAATTCTTTTTCAAATAACAAAGCAATATCTGTCCTAAGAATGAAAACACAAGGAGAAAATAGAGATGAAAAGCAAAGTTGATATAAGATCGTTCCGTTTAATAATTATTTGATTTTTTATTTTTTATTTTTGAAATTTAAACTTATTTTTACCCAAATTTTCTATATCTTTCTTACAATATATTCATAAAATAAGTAGGTGAATGCTAACCAAGTTTCAAAAACAAAAACAAACTATTTTTTTTTCTTCTAAATATTGGTTTGATTTTTAGAAAGATAGGTACGATGTAGATTTTTAAACAAGAAAAAATATATAATAAGATAATTGTTATAAGCTTAAATTTTAAAAATGAAAAACTAAAAATAAAATGGTTCTTAAATCAAGCAGGGATTAGAAATGTTGCACATATTTATATTGTTAACGAAGTGTGAGTTAAGTTACGTTGACTATTTGAAAAGTGGGTGATAAAAACTTCTCTATTAGAATTTAATGATTGAATGGATATGTATTCATAACCATTTCTTCTTCTTTTTTTTTTAAGGAAAATAATAAAGAATGTCTAGTTTTGAAAAAAAAAAAGAAAGAGATATTTATCCTTTCTAAATGTTGAATTTCATGTTTTTTTTATCTAGAGGTAGTGGGAGGATTTTTCCTCTCCGTTATACCCTCCTCTTTTTCCAAGTTTGTAAGGAAAATACTATGGTTAAATTTGCCTAAAATTAGGAAGGTATTCCTAAAATCATGGAGGTTATTTATTCTCCACAACCAACTCTCAATATCCTTTATTTCTATTTCAATTCAAACCATTAAAAAATTAAATATTTTATCTCAAATCTTTTCATTCAACAATTTTCACGTTAGATTTTATTTCAAAATTAGATATTATAAACGAATATTGATAATTCTCATTTAAAGTTCAATAAAAAAAAAATCTCTAATTACAAAAGATATTCAATTTTAAAATATATAACAGAACCATTCATACCAATTCCATCGTTGATGAATCCTTTCCCATTACCAATTCGACATATCATAATTTTTAGAAGATCGTCGTGATCGTTCATAATTCCTTTGTAATTCAACCTATCAAGATTCACTGTAGGATTCCATTCATCAAAAGCTGCAAGAACCTCATCATTCTGCAAGCTACTACTCTTTTTCTTTTCTTTTTTTCCCAAGGGAAATCCACAACTCACATGTGTTTGTTCATCAAGGTTGGTCCGTTAGTTTCACAATTTTTCTTCTTCGTCCAAGTTGATATTCTACTTATAAACTCATTGAAGTAGTTTTGGGAAAGGTAAAAATGCTTCACTCTTGTACACAAATATGGCAAAGATTTTCCTTCAATTGGAGTTGCTAATGACTCTACCAAAAAAGGGAAAATTGATATTTTTTAGCTGACTTTTGAGTGAAACTTACCAATTGGGGTGGCACAAAACAAATTAAAAACTTAGATCCAAACTGCCATAGTTGAGCCAGGTTTGAAGATGTTCGAACTACCATGTAGAGAGCATGACTGCCATAGTTTGAAGATGTAGAGAGTTGGACTGCCACAGTTTGAAGATGTAGAGAGTTGGATTGCCACAGTTTGAAGATGTAGAGAGTTGGATTGCCACAGTTTGAAGATGGAGAGAGTGGAAATAAGATATTTGTTCGTGAACGATATCATGTAGACTTACCAAATTTCTTGGTGGGAGAAGTGTCACCTGGAGGACAGAAATAAGACACGTCGGTGGTGTGGAAGAGGATGGAACTCAGACACGTTGGTGAGGAAGCTCGCCTCTTATGGTGTGTAGAATAGGACGGAACTCAAACACAGTGATGGATGTAGTCGAACGTGCTTCTTCGGAAAGGAGATGGTTCCCGTGGAAGAGGACGGAACTTAGACACGTCAATAGATGTAGTCAGACGTGCTCATTAAAAGGGGAGATGGATAGGTTTTTAGCTTTGTCCCTTTGTAGTTTTACAAGGACACCAAACGGTCTTAAAACTAAAAAAATGTGAAACTCTATATCTGCAAAATAATGATAATCGGTCTCCCTGTCAGGTAAGCATTCATTTTGGTCTTAATTTTTGTTTATATCAATTAAAAACTCCGACCACCAAGCAATGCAATCACGTCCACATATGTAAATGGCTGGAAGGGATTTCGAGAGTTATTTTAAATCTTCAACGTATTTTTTATTTCCGTATATTTTTATTTTGAACGTTATAATCTTAATTTTTTTTTAATTGAGGTTTTAAGGGAGTTAATTAGGTGCTATCTATAATGGGAATATCAAACAAATAAAATAAATAAATACATAAAAAGGGTACAAATGTCATTTACAAAATAATCATTTAATTTCTAAATTCCAGAATATTAAATTCAAACATAGATTTAAATGAGAATAATGAGTAAACATTTGATGTTTATTTAATCTAAAAGTAGACGCTTTCTTAATTGACCCTTCTTTTTAAGCTCTGACAAAAGTCAACATCAAGAGATTCTAATTCATGATAAAAAAGTTACAAGCCCATTTTTTATGTTAGTTCAATTATACTTTTGTTGGCAATAACGAACCAATATCGATCAATTTCCATAACTAATTTTGTTAACCAATCTACTATTCTATAATTCTCTTTCATTTTTGTCTCAAAAAAAAAAAAGAAACAAAATCTCTTTCATTTCTTGTCTGCTATTATTTGAGGAGGAAAAATAAACAAAAAGAAGAAGAAAATCAGTCATATAAAAACTCCAAACTTGTATTATTGTGTTACATCACAAACTTTAGAATATAGATTTATATGTTATTAAATGGGTTTTAAACAAAAAAAACAAACTTCCCCTTCATTATTTAGTATCTCTTCTCCGGCATAGTTGGCCGTACAGTCACTCCAACGGTTGGGCTGGAGGCGGCGGAGAAGGGAAGAGAAATGCTGATGGAGGTGGCGGCGAGGTGAAGAGGAAGGCAGATGGAGGTGGCGGAGATTTAAGGAAGCGACGCGCGGGAGGCGGCGGAGAAGGGAAGAGAAATGCTAAAGGAGGCGGCGGTGAAGTGAAAAGGAATGCAGATGGAGGTGGCGGAGATTTTAGGAAGCGACGCACGGGAGGCGGCGGAGAGAGGAAACGGAACGCTTCCAGAGGACTCGGAGGCGGAGGAGAGGTGAAGAGGAAAGCAGATGGAGGCGGCGGAGATTGGTCGGAATGCAGGGTGGCAATGGCAATAGATGATTGAAAGAAAAGAGCCAAAGTGAATAGATCAAACAATAACCCTAAATTATTCATTTTTTCTTCTTCACTGCTATGAATTATGAAGGCGTGTTCATGTACATTCTCACTGTCAAATATTTATAGGCATAATTTCAAATTTTGTATTCTTCAATTTCGAAACAATAATGATATTTTGACCGTTAAAATTGCCATAAATGTAAAGAAATTAAATTAAAACTAAAAACAGCCCAACATAGTATGATCGTTACATTTTACCATAACTCGCCAAATTTGTATATTTTAGTATTAAAAATCTGATTTTTAGAATCCAATCAAAGAAAATAGCTTCCATATTTAAAAATACTATCAATAGCAATAATAATAATAATTTTATCTAATTAACACCAACAAGTGGGTGACATCAATGTACATCGAATGACCAAGAGATCATGAGTTCGAATTCCCTACCCTCAATTGTTGTAACTCAAAAAAAAAAAAAAAATCTAATTAACTAGAAAGATGTATAGGATGCATATAATATAATTCCAAATAATTAATAACCTGGTTTACTGAAAAAGAAATTGATAAAACTCTTTTGAGACTATTAATCTTAATAGATGATTAGTTTTTTAAATTTACATGAAAATGTTCTAGCCTAGGACTTGCTAATGTTAGCAGTCATAATCGTCGGGTTTGAATGTTAGTTTGTTGTATACTGTTCATTTGTTGTATTAGTAACAAAACTCTATTCATCATAGTTTAAATCATTTCCCTCCGCAAATTATTTTGTGTATTTTATCAATTCAAACTTGTCTAGTCCTTTGCTCGTCTTGGGCGAATGATGTGTCTTGGATTCCACTTTCTCATTCAGCTTTCTACGAGATCTCTTTCCTTAATTTTTTTTTTCAGTGTTTCTTGCGTTTACTTGATGTTGTAGCCTTTAGACTTGACGTGTTTGGATTGAGGAAGAGGAGAGGAAAACAAATAGAAAAAAGTTTGAAGAGAGTGTTTGGTTGCAGGTGAGATGAGATGTTGACAGCAGAATCATCTTATTTGGAGTGCAGAAAAATGAGATGATAAGATAACAAGAAAACCTTATTTGAAGCATAAAGATGAGATGACATGAAAAAAATGTTATTTTGAGGTGTAGGGGGAAGAGATGACTGCAATTTTTTAAACTAGTCTTATGTTTTTTTTGTTGAATAACAAAATTATCCTAAAATATTTAGCTATTATACATAAGTATGAAAATATAATCAGTATCATAAAGAAGTTGTAAGTAATATAAAATCAATATCATACCACTCTTGATAATATTAATGCTCATATTCAAATAAAACGTAGTTTCAATTATATCACGTACAACCTAATAATTATGTGATTAAAGTCCTTTCGAATCTCCCACCCCTAAATATTTATTGAATTAAAAAAAAAGTAAAAACTTCACATAACAAAAAACGAAGTTGAACTAATCTTAAAATATTCGTACATTATACATAACTTCTTCTCTTTTTTCAATATTTGTTAGACTTAAATAATAATATAAAAAAAACAAATTTAAAGGTACGAAGATTCTATTTATTAAAAGAATCATGTATTAAAATTATAAAAACATTATTGGTTTAAACTAGTGATTAGATAGTTAAATCTTGATAACAATTTATTTTTTATTTAAAAAAAAAACATTTTTCTCGCACTTTTTATACATTCACATACATATTTATTAAAAAATTGTCAATAAAATATACAAATTAATATGCAACATTAAATCAAGTATTTGAAGTATTTATCTTATTAGTCATTGATACTTCTAGGGAGGATAAACACACCCAAATTTTATAATTGGTTATTTTTTAAGGTAAAAGTAGACTCATTGATTTTTTGATAATAATTATATAGAAATAAGATATTAGTACCCCTCAAACTTTTGAATTAAATAGATTTCAATTATATGTTGACTCATATAAATCAACCAAAACTCTCACAATTATTTATTAAAATAATACTAATTATTAGTAATTGAGGTGGAATAATTTGTTACAATTTGGTTGATGATTATAGGTCGATTATAATTGAGTAAAAATATTCATTTTCTTTATGGGGACGGGGACCCGCCACTAATAGGCAGAGAATAAGGGAGTGGGCGGAAAAAAGAAAATCATCCCCAAGTTAAACGAAGATGAGAACGGTAAAAATATTCCCATCTGTTTCCATGTTTTTTCGTTTCTCACTCAAATTTTGAGAATATTTATTTGAATGAACATTTCTTATCAAAAAACTATTTAGACATTTATCTAAAATTTGTTGAATTTAATTAAGATTTTAAAATTGGTAAAAATAATATTAAGAAAAAGAAGATTAAAAAAAGTTAATTGTGGAATAATTTTCGAGGGGAAATCGATGCCCATGAATTACTCATAGGGAATCCCACCTCATTGCCTACAATTTTTTGCAAATATTTAAAATACATTTGATGTCGGTGAGCTGTTGCTCTAGTTGACAAAGTCAGTTAACATAATAATGAAGTTAAATAAACTGTCGTTAAATTTTAAGATAAACTATAAATTTGATTTTATGGTTTGAAAAACATTTGGATTTAGTCAATGTTAGAATTTAGTCTCTATTATTAAAAAAATTAGAATTTAATTATTATGGTGTCAAAATTATAATCTGGTTTCTATGATTTGTTTTAATTTAAAAATTTTATATTCATGTTTGTAATGGTTGAGTAGGTAATTATTATGTATGCCAAAAAGGATAGTAGCTTAATGGTGTTAGTGTGCACCTAATGATTGGGAGGACTTGGGTTCGACTCCTCCACACAATCTTTAAAAAATAAACTATTATGTATTCAAGTTTTGATTTTTTATTTTATTTTATTCAATTAGTAATGGTTGACTTATGACTAGTTATGTAACTACCCAAAATTTCCAACTAGATTATTAAAGGTAATTATCATGTGGAATTTTCTCAACTCAGTTACAACTAATAAGATCGAGTTTTATGTAAAAATAACTAATTTTATTAAAATATAATAAAACAATTTGACAAAATACTCTTTAAAACATTTACAAAGATTTTCACTAGCAAGAATACGGAAAACATGGAATTTTACATGACTCTATAACTAATTCGGAATAAAAGAGTCTCGATCGTACCCAAGATCTTCTTAACTGGTCTCAGTCAACCACTCCGACATGCTCCGAATTTCTAAAAATTGTTATATATAAAGGATGAGTTTCGAGAAACCTAGTAAGGAAACACCCTTATAGGGTATTATACATGATCAACCATTACCTAATATAATTATCAGAAATATAAGCAAGCATTCAAAACTCTAAGTCATAAAGTAAATAGTAGTATAAATAATAAGTTATCCCAACAAGCAATTATTAATACACAAATAATAAGAGAAGTAATACTAACTGTAATAACCCCATGTTTTGAGTTGCTTTAAAGGAATAATAGAGGGTTAAATATGAGTATTTGTGGTCTTTTTGCAATAAAGTTGAGAAGGAAGGGCGAGTTGGCCTTTGTGCTAAGAGATATTTTAAGCAATTTATGGAATCCTAGGTCAAAGACACTGTTCACACTTGGGTTTTGTGCCTCTTTGTTCGAAATTGGAGACTTCATCGTCTAGTTGTCGTCACTGGCGAGTCGCAGCCGCCAGGTTCGTTTCTTCGGTCATCATCATCGTTGCCAGCTGCGAGTTTCATCGTGGGTTTCGTGCGCTGTTTCGCGAAAGAGTCAGATTTGTCGCTGGTTGTGCAGAGCTTCATCGCCGTCGTCGTCTAAGTGAGCTACAGCCATGCGTGGAGTTAGTTTCGCTGTGGGCCGTAGCCGTACACGTTGTTCACGATCGATGCTCGCACGTGTGGAGTAGCGTGTTAAGTGTTTGCAGTCGAGCTCATCGTGGGTTGTTCGTCGACGAGGGAGGTCTGCACGATTGGGTCAGCTGCCGCGAGCAGCTTGTTGTGCCCGACATTGGAGAAGCGTCGCGCCGCCGCTGGAGTTGTTGATCAGTTGAAACTGCCTAATTAAATAACTAATAATCTAATTGCTTTTTTTCACAATAAACACACAATGGTGCAACATTCAACAGATTATACGCAAGTATACGCAGTCAATCGTAGTCAAGTGATAAGTTTCCAAGTCATTCTCCACAGGGAATGGTTGTTATCTAAGTAAGTGTTAATCGAAAAGTCAAGTACGAAAAAGTAAAGGAAATATTGGCGATCAACTATTTTCACTAAGTACTAAAATTCATAAACGTGTGAATGCGACAAAATGCTGTAAACATTGGAAAAATAAAACAGTAACACTTGCAATGCTTGAAGCTTCATAGAAACACATAATAGTAAGCTGTCACAATGCTACAGACGTTCAGTATGAAGATAGTAAAATAGAAATGTAGAAAATAGGAAATATTTCGATAAGAGAATAGGTTCGGGTTAAGGGGCGATTAGCATGCATCAAGAGTAAGTTTATGGTGAGAAGCAAACTCCACACAATACGTTATCAAATGCTATTTTTCAAGATGCATTCATTCTCAATGAACATGAGCTTCCGTATCTATGTTCAAAGCTATAAACAATGAAATGTGCACTAGCGAGGCGACTATTCTTAGCCTCCCTCTTTAACATGCAAGATTTCTTAACATGAAACTAATGGACATGAGTAGTATATCTCTAATCCTTCTCTCTTCCGAGATGAAGTGAAAAGCAAATATGAATGGATAACCAATCGAAACATGCTATTAATTAAAACACCTACCACGTCTTAGCTCAACATCCCCCGCTTACCCAAGATACATGCATTACACACTCTTCCCTTAACCTTCACCTATATGCGTTTAGCTCATGCTTATAATGAAAAGAACAAAAACAGGGTATAATGCTGAAAGCATTTCACAGCAGAATAACCAGACATAACAGAATGCAATTAACAATGAAAGAAAACTACCAACAAAGTATGTATTAAGCAATGAAAGTAAGTCTTACAAAACTAAAGCTTTTGCAACTGAAAATAAAGAGAAAAATGGAAGAAGAAAGCTTAGGAAAGTCTCCAAAGAATGCCAAAATGGTCTCCAATAGTGCTCCTCCAAGCTCCTTGCCAAAATCCACTATTCTATTACAAAAACTAAGTAGAGAAGCAAGAAAAACTAAGGAAACTAAAGCTATTTGCTAGAGAGAAAAATGGAGAAAACTCCTCAAAAGAAAAGAGGGAATTGAAAAGACAAGGCTATAAAATGGTGGCTGCTAGGGTTTCTCAATTTCAACACCCTATTAAAAGCTCTAGGTTATATATGATCCAAGATTAAAAGATGAAAAACATATGATTTCCCATCAAAATAGGTCATTTTGACACTTGTCTGAGGGGACAAACGAGTCTGCAGCCTCTACTCCATTTGACATCTGCGCAGGAATTCTAATTTTTGCAGAAAAACTGTTATTTTCGGTCGGCCGAATGCTGCACACATCCACTATCTGGCCTTTTCCAATGCTAAAGGCATTACGGAACTTCATCATGCATATTTTCTTTTTAAAATCGTTCCTCTGATCCACGCTTGATTCAAAGCTCATAGCATTCAAAAACCCTGAAATGATAATAAGCACTTAGCGAGAATAAGGATTCTTGAAATGCTAACACAAATGCTACAAGCATCCACTTTTTAGCACAAAAGCTCTTCATTTTCAATATTTTTTATCCTAGCCTCCTATTCTACATGAAATGCATTTTATATGTAATTCTCTATTCAAAGGTGGTTCTATGCATCGAAATAAGGTAATAATGCATGATTTCTTCCATAAACAGACCCTAAAAAAGGACTAAATAACTCTCTATTTGAGAGTTATTAGTTGTGGGTAAGGTTTTCTCTCTCACATTTAGGGTTGAGTTTAAAAGGGAATTAAGGTTGAATAAGATGTTTGTTTGGGATGGGGTTTAAAAATCATTCTAAGTTGGGATAAAGTTATTTAAATGAGGAATAGGGACTGCTTGGTTATCAGTGTTAAGATATTTAAATGGAGGATTAAAACATGTTTGTTTTCAAGGTTAAGCCTATTTAAGTTGTGGATTATGGGTGTTTGTTTGCAAGTTTAAGGTTATTTGAGCTAAGGATAAGAAGTGTTTGTTGCAAATATATGGATGTTTAAATTGTGTTTTGAGCTTATTTGTCTTAGGGTTTAAATTCATTTAAAATGTGAATTAAGCTTTTTTGGCTAAGAGGTTAAAGTTATTCAAAATGGGTATAGTGGTTGTTTGGATTAGAGTTTAAAGGGTGTTTGACCTTGGGTTAAATAGTGCGTTTGACCCATTGACTTTTATGTTGACCAGATTTGACCCGAGCCATTTTCTATTCTTCGAGTCGAGTTTGTGGGGTGCGTATAGCCGCCAGGAGTTACCGAGACACGAATTTCGAAGTTCTTCACACTTTGATAAATTTGATATTCTAGATTCGATTTCGATGGTCTGAGGTAATAGTTTTAACCGGTTTGTTCATTTCAGAGCTCGAAGTTGCGTGCGGCCATTTGGAGCTTCTAGTGGATTCTTGGATAGCTGTAGGGGATTTGCCCAAGGTAAGAGACCCTTTACCCCCTTCTCGAGGCCCGTGGTTATTACGTTAATGAATTGTTTGTGTTAACTTACTTGATCTGATTATAACATGATTTATGTGTTTTGAATGCATGTACTGATTGTATCGAAAGCATGTACCATGTCTACTGTTATTGATGATTTATCGTATGCATGTTGATTGATATTGCATGATGGATCGCATGTCCCCCAATTGTGGGCTTGGCTATGTTTGACACGTCTTGATGCCTCGATTAGGCCTAATCGAGTCATTGGACAAAGAAATGTACTAGTAGACCAGCGTGAATGATAACTCTCAATTAGAGAGTTATTTAGTCCTCCTAATAGGGTGTTTTAACGAAAAATCAGGCATTATTATTGATATTCATCACATAGAACCACGTATGAGTAGGGAATTAAGCTTAAAATGCATTACATGTAGTAGAGGAGGCTAGGATTAGAAATGCTAAGAAATCATGAGTTTTTATGCAAAAATGTTAATGTTTGAAGCATTTCTTTTCGCATTTCAAAGAGTCCCTTATCTTGTTAAATTGTTGTCATCATTTCAGGTTTTTGAATGTTGGGAATGCTAAGCAAAGCCTAAATCGGAGGTGTGGAGTTGAAGAGAAGAAAAAGCCACTTTTTTATACGAGAGTCAATGTTTGCAACATTCGCCCGACCAGTATCCTGCAAAAAGCTGCTGTGTCAGAAAAGCCTGTACGTTGTCCCCATGCTGCAGGTCAGATCTGGTCGGCCCTAGATTGGAGAACAAGCCACCTTTTGCCCTAGAATCTCAGTCGTTGATCTACCCTGATGATAGGAGTATATAAACACATTTTTGGGAATGGAGAAGGGTGTAGGGAATCTTGGAGGAGAGCTGAATTTGGAGAGCTGCTGGAAGTGACAAGGCTCCATTAGTGTTTGCAGCATTATTTTCCGTTTTTCTGCATTTCCTTTAGAACATTCTTCTTTTTACTTTCTTTTGAAGTTTTCATAAGTCTACCTTCTATATTGTAGTTTTCGAACAAGGATTTCTGTGGATGTTGTTTATAGCTTGTTATAGTTCTTTTAACGTATTTCGAAGTTTCTTTCATCTTCTTGTGAGTGTGCTATGAAGTTACTGTTATTTGTCTATATTCAAGCTGTTTGTCTACTGTTCCATTGTTATCCTACTCATTTAATTAAAATCTCGATTACAAGTTTCTGTTGCATGATGTTTACAACATTCATACCTTCTGTTTCTGTTCTTTTCAGCATGATCATGAGCTAAAATCATATAGGTAGGGGTGAGGGGATGAGTGTGTGATGTATGTCTATCGGGTGAGCAAGGGGGTGTTAGGCTGAGACATACTAGGCGTTTTAACTAAAAGCATGTTTCGACTGATCATCCATTCATGTTTGCTTGTCTTTTCATCTCGAGAGAGAGAA
>JBBMKA010080657.1:0-14448 GCA_037833695.1 Sechiopsis laciniata | reverse complement strand
GTCACAGACTACTCACGACACGAAGAAACTCACACACTAACAATCTCAAGAAATCGTTTCTGATGTGGAAGATCAGTAAGAGCTGCAACCACAGAGCATACTGAGAATTTCAAGAGATCAAACAACCTATCACAACTTAGCCCTGATACCAGAATGTTGAACACAACTCTTATGTGGGAAACTCCAACACCTTTTATTAAGACCACTAAAGAAGAGATTACAAGACAAGTATTTAGAACTAACACTACAAAATCACTATAGGACTCTTTGAATACACTTTGTAGGACACTACAACTTTTTTACTATTTCTAGGATACAAAATCTGGTGGGGTGGATGAGTATTTATAGTATGGGCTAGACAATACACATTTGTCTAGAGTAATCCTACAAATATCTAGATATTTACTTTCTAGAACATTCTTTAAATGTCACATAAATCTAACATTCTAAATACTTCTAAAATTTATCAAGAAACTTCTAGAATATGGACTTCTACTTTAAGTGGACCAATTAGTATTCTTGATAATTTGGGCTCTCATAATTATTGGACTAAACTCCGTTGGGCTAATAATGAACTTTTAACACGGAGATCTCTGCAACTGGTAGACATCTTCACAAAAGCCCTACCAGCAGCCACCTTAGGAGAATTCTCTTTCAAGATGGGCATCCTCAATGCTTTTCAAAGCTCATCTTGAGGGGGTATAGAATATATGTCATCTAGTTTAATTTCTCTCTAATAAGCTAATACAGCTATATCAGTAAGACTTTGTTAGTTATTGTATTTTACTCCTATTTAAAGGAGTTTGATTAATGAAATTATTATCTGATTCTTCCAAACTTTATAAGAAATAACATGAAAAATGATATAATGAATCATATAAATTAAAGAAAAACATGAGCAAGTGATAAAAGCGGAGAAAATACTAAAACGATCTCTTTAGTTGGCAAAACTTCATTATCTACGATTCGAAATGATTTGTGAAAGAGACATAGAAAATGAAATTGTTCCTATTAATTATAGGTTTTTCTAGGAAGTTTCATATTGAGAAAAAAAAAAAAAAAACCATTTGAAAGATGCCCTTCCACTGTTTATAGAATTAAATGGTCATTTTCTCTACCACTCCCTTTCATTTAGGAGAGCTCTAAATAAAAAGGAAAAAAAAAACTTTCACTTGGGAGGTTTTGAAATGGAAGAGAGAAACAATGGGAGACTTCTTCAAGGGGTCCTGTATTTGGATCATTAACCTCACCATCAAGTTTGCACATTTTGATTTTTCAAATATTTCTTAAATGGGTAATTATTTATTGTCTTACAAAACCACAAAAGAATTAAAAAGAGTTATAGTCTTCTAGAAGAGAGGTTGTTCTTTTGGATGAATAATTGAAGTAGGGTTTCAATAGTGTAATTTAGGTTGGTTTGTATTTAGTATTATATTATGAATAAATGGGCAGCAAATTTTGATTATTTATGGACACATTTCATATTAAACTAGTTCGCATATTTTTGCCTAGGCAAAAGTAGGATAAGAGACGTGAAGAATATGCATTTTAGCAATCATTTCTATCTCTAGATTTTTTTCTTCAAATTTTCATTTTGAGTAAAGAAAGCAAAAAGTGGCTGCATTAAAATATATATTGTGCTTTATTTCCTAGTTTTCACAATGGTATAATTATTTTTTTTGTTCCCCTGCCCATCTAAATTTATGAATTTACTTTTGTTTAATCGTATTAAATAGCTCTTTATATTGTATTCAAAAAACTTTTTCTTTGACTAACAAACTGATTGGATATAAAATTAAATTGTCAAATATAAAATTTTAAACTTTCAATTTTATATTTAATTGGTTCGACATTATTAAACATTAAAAACAATGGATTTATTTGGTCAGAAATTAAGATTATGTTTCATGTTTTCGAATTCAGTACTAAATTCAACAAATATATGTTTGAAAGACGTGTTTTAAAATGATTTTTGAACTCTATGATATTATTTTTAATGTTTTCGAGTCTATTGAGACTATGGATTTGAAACTTTAAAATGCAGATTTACATTTTCAAAAAGTAGTTTTAAATAAATATAGTATTTAATGGTATAGCTTAATTAATTTTTATTAAGTTTGATGAAAATCCCAGTTATTTCCCGACTGTCCAAATCTCAATTGAATTACTAATGGGGTTCCAAAATCAAAATCGATTGGCTATAAGGGAACTAATTCATATCTCTTAAAAACAAGTTGAAAAATCTCCACATTTTCAATTGGGACAATGACCACAAAGTGAGTATTTCCAAAATTCTCTCTCAAGATGACGGTATATAGGAAAGACCATCTTGGAATGGATCCAAATTTGTGGACCTAAATACCCGCTTTGTTGAATAAACTTTAATCGCTAATTTTAATATGTTTTAAATGTTGATTAGTGAGTGTTTAATTGTTGTTAGTGGGTGTTTAAATGTGGTTTGTGGGTTTTTAATTTAGGAGTTACGGGAAGAGGTTTTGGTAAATGAAAAGCCAAAACAATTATGAATTTATGGCCAAGAATCTGGTACACCAAGTATTGTAATAGACTATAAATAGATTGCTTATTTCATTGTAATAGATAGATCAAGAGAGAGCAAAAAAGTGTTTGTACAAAAATTTCAAATAATTTGTCTCTCTAGTCACGAAAGCTACGATTCTATCGCATTTCCATTTCTTTTTTTTACAAGCTTTACTTTATACTAGGGTCGGATCCAAACTTTAAGATCAAATACCCGCTTTTTTTAAGTTTATGCCCCTTGGGTGGAGTCCACACCTACTTTAAAATTCAAAGAGATTGGATTTTTAGATCGAAATTTAGGAATAATTAGCCATATGGAATTCTGATAACATAATGAATTTGCAAATAGAAAATGATTTGCTTGATAATATTTCAGTATAACCTATACACTAGTAGAAAATAGTGCAAAAATGGTGGGGGCTGATTGCCATCTTTAAAAAATGGCGACAGCCGCAGGCCCGCCATCCCTTCCCTTCTTGTCAAAGGGAAACAATGACAGACATCTATGGTGACAGGCATTGCCTGTCGCCAATTTCAATTGGTGATGCTATGAGCTGTCCGTCATCCATATAATTTGATGACGCGACATTAATGACAAGCAGCCCACCACCTTTGTTAACATATATTGGGATGTTGTAAAGAACAATGACGGGCTGCCCGTCACCCATTAACTGTGATGACGGGCTAACCCGTCATCAATTGTTTTTGGTGACGGGTGTTGGACAGTCATTGAAAACCATGTTTTACTTTTTTTAAAACAATAGGCGCCTCTCACGCACGCTGTAAAATAATATATTGTGTTGTTTTGTGTGGCCTGTGGTCCCGACAGACAGTATACTAGGTCTGCCACACATCATTTAAGAAATTCTCAAATTATTGAGTCTATCATTTTTGTGCCCGACATTAATAGCCACTACACTTTAATAATAAAAAAAAAAAAAAAAAAAAAAAAAAAAAGGATTGTGGTAAATTATGCACATATTCTCCAAGCACACATGTACAAATGCATGCCTAGCTTGAAATGTACAATCAAATCACCACAATCCTTTTATATACCCCTCTAGCATTTAACAAAGTCTTAAGAATCCTAATTAGATATAAAAACTACTGAAGAAAAATTCGGCAGCATAACAGCGCAATATTAAGAATCCCAAAAATTTTCACCTATCTAATAAAGGTAATGAACAATATTATTATTTCAAATGGACATTGTCCCGCCAGAAACTACACATATATATACATGTCTAGCTACAAAATGTATGTACAAAAAACAAAAAGTTTCATATACAATATAAAAAGTACTACTGCCGTATTTTTAAATGCCTAGCTACAAAATCTGTCAATTCTACTCGTACCTCATCTATCTCTTCTTGAGTGAATGGCATTGTGCTCATGTCGAACTACGTACAAACATTAAGAAATAATTAAAAACATCATATTAACAAAGGTTGGAATGTATAAATTACTTGATGAATGCGTATATAAATCAAACTTACCAGTTTATGAATGGGAGTGGTAGAGTTTGATAATAGCTTTCAGATGTATAGTTGGACAAAAAATCCACACGTTATTGATCCCAATTGATGAGGACACTGGTGAAACAAAGACTCATAGTAATTAGAACAAGGATTCAACCATGATAATGAATAAAGACATTTAAAAATATTATTTGATTCAACCGTACCTTTACTATTTTCCAATTCAATGAAACGTGTTTTGAACCGTGATAAACATGCCAAGTTTGAAAGACACTATATAATAAATTTGACACATATTATGAGGATTAAAGAGGTAATTCAAATTATAAAAAATAATGATTATTTAGAAACTTACGTATTTACGATCCTCCGTAAATTATCATCGATGTTAACATTGCCTAGAGAGTTAAAGATATACACCGTATCTTTCGTTGGACTTAAGACAACTAAAATCCAGTGACTCCTATACAATGTAACAAACATCTTAATTAGTGTTATATAGACATAATTCTTATGTTTAAAAAATGAAAAATTATAAACACATAACCGGTGTTGATTGGAAAGTATAGTATTTGCTTGGGATTTGTCATCTACTTTAACCTATCAACTACAGTTTTAACATGAGGTTCTATTTTTGTATGATCCAATGTGAAGCCAAACTTTTCACTATCTACTACTAAGTAGTTCTTCAGCACGGCTGGATCGTAGGTAGACCATATGAACCTGTACATCGAGAATTAGGAATTGTTAGGGTACTTGAGTATGTGATTATAATAAGTGCAATTAAATTGTGTTACTTGCGCGTTGTATACGAGTATCTGCGGGTAGCCTATTAGATCTTGCTTGGAATAATGGATAATCTCTTCCCGAACAAGTACAGTGAAATCGCTTCCAATCATTTTTTGGGGAACCGGTATCATAAGTAAATCGTCGTGTAGCATAACTTCCTTAGCATAGGAATAAAGAAGTTTGATCGTCGTAGGAAGAGTCATGCTTGATTGAGTTGATTGTGCGGCGGATGCGACCTTTTTCCCTTATTGGATTTGACTTAATTGTGCAGCTGATTTAACCTTATTCATTCTATTTAATTGAATTGATTATGCAGCCTATACGACCTTCTTCCCTTGCTTGGATACAGATGGCTATGACAAAAAGATTCTTTAATTATTAGTTAAACATATAAACACATATGAAAGTGTGAAAAGCTTTGTAAAATTACATACCTCTTTGGGTGTAGAAGTTGTCTTAATGATCCATGCACATGGCCATGTAACATAAGAGTTAATGGCTTGATAAAGGTATTGGAGTCCTTCGTTTATAGCAACGGGTAACTCCAACATCTCATTACCACACATTATCATATCAACCACGACTCGTGCATTGCATTTTCCTAATATAAAACCATGGACCTTACTGAACTTGTCTTTCGATTCATATACAGTGCCAATGGCGACGACATTATCTTCATTTTCGAGGGCAAGTTTATAAGTCACACCCTACATGAAAAGTACGTAATTATAAGTACATAAGAGTTGAAATATATATACTATTGAGTACAACCATAAAAATCAAACTTATTTCTCTTAAATTAGAGGCATCGGGATGACCACTCGGTTCTTCAATGTTGTTGGCCACAGGGAGATCAACTTCTTCTCTCAACATATGCTCTAATTCCCTCACCACAGGTTCTTCCCTCATCACCGGTTCTCCATGCATCGAACTTGAGGCATGGGTATTGCCTATACATGATGAGTCGACGCCTAATCGTACTTGTGAGCAGCCAACTTGTGTTTGTGGTTGAGTTGGTTGGTTTCCCACCCTAGACTGGGAATGATCCATCTTGAAGAAAATGGATGGAGGTAGAAACTGACCTACCCCCCTAACACTCCTTCAATGTTCAGGCGTTCTCAATGCCTTGGTCAAAATATCTTAACTGACATGCTGGGTTTGATATTCATTCTGTAGCAAAATATTCTTGATTAAGACACAAATATATTAAATTAAAGTAATAATAGAAATGGAGCAATAACTTACAATTCGGTTGGCTACTACTTGAGTTTCTGGGTTAACGATCATGTTATCTGGCCCCTTTCGAGCTTCTACCCACAGTACTGAACAGGCTGAGGGATTTGATTTAATGTCTATAGCCCGTTCATGGCCAAGTTTGGCATATCCCGTTCGGGACATACGATGATTATACTTAAGTAGAGCCCTCTTCTCTTTGTTCTTTATACTCTTTTCCTGTATAAATATATATAATTGGTTAGGTATGATATTAAGATTCTAAAACAATTAAAAAGTAATATGATTTTTTAGAAAAATAGTTACCTTCTGTTCTTCTGATAATCTAACTTTGACAAAATAATTCCATTGGTCTTGAGTGATAAACTTATAGACAGTAGGAGGTTTGAACAACAACTCAAGGTGGTTCTTTTCAAACGGCTTGATGAACTTTTTATGTAGATTGTATCTAAATGTTCTAAATGCCTTTGACATAGACATCATAATGTTCGGTTTTGATAAAGGATCCACCTGAAACAACATCTACTTATAAGCAATACATATTAGATTAGTTAGTATGTAATATATGTCAAAATTTATATATAGTAATTGAAGTAATTACTGTGATACGATCGAATACTAGCTCCTTTAGCTGGTTTGGGACATCTTCCCACTCATTGTATGTGATAGGTATATGGATTTTAACACATACACCAATATAGCTTCGAAATTTCTTCGAAGCCCCACCGATATACTGACTAGAGGAATTATATTGCAGAACACAACGTTTTCCCGCCATCCTATCTTGTGCAAGCTCGTGTAATACTGTGATCCCTCTAGTCGTACGACTCCTACTAGTAGATATAGATCTCCTCCGAGAAACCTCATCATCATGCTCGCTACCTGATGTTGTAGACATAATATCAATCTGTACAAGGAAGAATATATATTAGAAACAAAAATGTTGAAATAACACACACACCAACCTATTTATTAATCCATATACCCTCACAATCACTTCTAATATAGGTTCTTGAGTCATTATCAACAATATTAGGCAACGTTTCTATGACCCCGTACCCACAATCTTAACCAATATCTACTTCATCATCAACGTGTTCTTCAACTATTCTTTGAAAAAGAGTTAAAACCACTGACTAATGAGGATCAAGTGGATCTTTTACGTAGAACACTTGTTTGGCTTGTGTGGTTAGGATAAACGAGTCAGATTTATGTCCAACCCGATTAAGGTCCACGGTTGTAAATCCAATGTCGTCTACTTTAATTCCACTATTACTATCCACCCAATCACATTTGAATAGGACGACTGTAAAACTATGATAATCAAGCTCCCAAATTTCCTGAAGTACGCCGTAAAAAGTCATGTCTGATATGATCAGATTTTTGTCTTTTGCACTAGAAATTTGTAAAATTTGAGCTATTAACATAACTCTACTATTCTGCACACTTCTAAGAACATCACGTTCCTTTGTGTGATATTGAATACCATTAACCATATAACTATTGTAAGTGGTAACTTCTAAACGAGATCCATGCGATATCCATCTTAATGTAGATGATATAGAATTGTTTTGAACCCCTAAAGCTAGCCCAACACGATCATGCAACCAAGTGCTGAATGTGCGATTATGTTCATCCTGAAGCCACTTTTTATTTCTAGACTTAGTAGGATTCAATTTAGTAAACATTTGCATGTGTTGAGCAACATATTAAAGCACATCATTGACATTATGAAGAACATACAAATGACCTTCATCAATCGTAGATTTAATTGGTGTTTTGTAGTTAAGAGCAAATAATGGTCGATCGATCTTTGAATCTTTAATTTTGTTAGATGATCGCAACCCTACTGATTCAACTTCTGGTAAAAATTCAGAACAAAACTCTATCGACTCTTTTAATATGTAATTTTTTCCAATGCATCTGTCCAGCCGATTTCTATTATGTACATAACCTTTCAAAACTTTCATGTACCTTTCAAAAGGATACACCCACTTCATATAAACGGGTCCACAAAATTCAATCTCTCTTACAAGATGTACCACAAGGTGTACCATTATTGTGAAAAAATCTTCTCTAATAGACATAAAGTGACCACTACATCATCCTACAATCCCTTCAACTTAGCAGAATCGATCGACTTACTACATATAGCTTTGAAAAATAAACAGAGACGATTGATCGCGTATCTAACGTAATTAGGCAAAATACCACGAATTTCTATAGGAAGCAATTGCTGCATCAAAACGTGATGGTCGTGAGATTTAAGGCCGTAAAGTTTCAGAGCACTAAGGGACACCAATTTGCTTATGTTGGATGAATAACCTTCAGGCACTTTAAGCTCAGATAAGCTTTTACACAAACTCATCTTCTTCATTTTCGATAGTGTGTAACATGCTGGAGGCAATAATGCTTTTTTTCTTCTTTCTTTGGAGCTAACTCAAGTCTTAATTTAGCCAAGTCTTCACGAGTTTTTAGTCCATCTTTTGTTTTTCTAGGAATATCAAGTAGGGTTTCGATAATATTGGAACACACGGTTTTCTCATTGTACATTATATCTAAATAGTGCCGCACGTGAAAATGTTTCGAACACTCTAAGTCGAAAAAGATCGATTTCTTCTTCCAATAAGGTTCATCAGGCTGTTGTTTGCTGGGACGACTCTTGCAATATGTAAATTGAAGACTATTTAATTGTGCAAGAATCTCTTCACCCCTTTGCGGTTCAGGGGCTACTTCAAATTCTTGTTCCCCATTAAATGCTTTCATTTGTCTTCTATATGGGTGCACAACTAGTAGATATTTTTTATGTTTGAGATATACATTCTTTTTCCCTGTGGTAAATAAATTGATAATATTTTCTCTCTACAAATCAGACATGCTTTATACCCTTTTGTGGCACACCCACACAAGTTACCATATGCTGAAAAATCATTAATAGTGCATAATAAAAGAGATTTCAGGGTGACACGTTGTTGTCAATGTCCATTAAAACATTCAATACCTGTGTCCAATAACTTTTTCAAATTGTCGACTAACGGAGCTAAATAAACATCTATGTCATTTCTTGATTGTTTGGGTCTAGAGATTAAAGCATTTAACATCAAGAATTTACGCTTCATGCATAACTATGGAGGTAGATTGTAAGTCACTAACATAACTAGCCAATAACTATATCTAGTACTTTGGTCACCATGTGAATTGACTCCATCTATTGATAGGGCTAGGCGAAGGTTCCTTGTTTCTGAACTAAAATCAAGCCACCTTTCGTCTATTTGTTTCCATGAGATTGTGTCGGCTGGATGTCGCATATACCCATCAACCTGATGGTCTATAGCATGCCACGTCAATAATCTTGTAGTTTCTTTACTTCGAAACATCCGTTCAAATCTTGGAATATGAGAGAAATACCACATGACTTTTACTAGAATATTTTTCACTCCTTCTTTCATATTCTTTTGAACCTTTCATCTTGGCGTTCCATAGGTAGAACACACATCTGCATTAGTGAGTTCTTTTCGATACAAACAACAGTCATTGATGCATGCATGGATCTTCTCATAATTCATTCCTAAAGTACCTAAAACCCTTTTTGCATAATTGTTGGATATCGGAATTTCATAAAGACTGGGCAATAGGACGCTCACTAATTCTAACAACTCTGTGAAACTTTTATCACTCCATCCAAACTTTGCTTTCAAATTATAAAGCTTAATCAATGCTAATATGTTGGTAAAAATTTTACAGTTTGAGTATAATGGTTTTTTAGCCTTCTCTAGTGCTTATTCGAATATTGGAGATTTGTCATTAAAATAATCGTGTGCAGCCTCAAACATTCCTATAGGGTCATCCACATCCTCATCTATAACTTCTATTGGAACACTTTCGAAAATTCTTTCCCCTGAAATTGATTTTTCTCCATGCCAAATCCATGTCTTATAACTATGATCGATACCATTGATAAATAAATGATCTCTTATTATATTCACATCTTGGTACTTGGCATTCACACATTTCAAGCATGGACAACAAACCAAATTTGACCCTTTCGAATGTCGTATTGTATTGCCTATAATATCTCAACTCCTAAACCGTATTTGGGTGACATTCGATCCTTAAACATCCACAACTTATCCATAGTCATTTTACTAGTACTTTTCTAAAGGAACTACCTACACAAATATATAAAAACAGAAATTTAAGCTTTTAAGCATTTTCTAACTATTCCAAAACAATAGAAACTAATATCAAATGAAAAAAAAAAGCTAACTAAAACCATACCAAATGGAGTTAAACACACAAAAATCTTTACCCATGGACAAAACGCACAAAGAAATTAACAAAAAATGAACATCATTACAAAAACACCATACCAAATGAACAAAACCCACAAAGAAATTACCATTATAATGAACAACATGCATAAAAACCATAACAAAAGTAAACAACATCCGTAAAGAAATGACAAAAAATGAACGGAAAATAGGGTTAAAGCTAAATGTCTCCCCTTGAAGGGAAAGAAGAGGCCGATAGAAAATAGTACGGTGGTCAGAGCATGGTGGTCCGAGAAAACGCCTTCGAAATGGACGGAGGATGGTGGTCGGAGCTAAAGACTTTAAAACGGTGGTCGCAGGGGAAAAGCACAAAAGTAAGGTACGGCTCAGGAAAAAAAAATGAAAATATGAGGGGAAAAAAAAGAACGTTATATGGAGGAAACGGTGGCAGGCATATTTGATGACAGGGAGCATGTCACCATTAAAAATTGAAGACGGTTAGTTAACGACGACGGGCTGCCTGACATCAAATATGTCCGCCAACGTTTAGTTTTTAAGACTCGCATTTTCTGCGCCCGTCTTCGAATTTTCACTATTTTTTGCCCGTCACCTTTCATCCGTATTTTTTGAAAAAACTTTTCTATCCAACCATCTATTCTTATAATTGTAGTAGTGATATAGCTCTAGTCACATAGAATTTAAACAATAAAACAAATATAACAAATCACAAACTTATCTATACACAATTATATCTAAATAATATCTAACATAATTATAATAATATATTAATCTGATAAAGTTAAAATGTGTAGGATATAATATACAATAAATAAATTTGCTGTAGAGTAATAATTACACAAAAATTTATAACATAAAATGTTCTAATAAATTAATTAGTATAGCTAAGAATAGTAGTGGCAACATCAAATATATATCCAATAATTAAGAGGTCGCAAATTCGAATTCCTCCACTCTCAATTATTATATCATTAAAAAAAAAAAAGAGTATAATCTATATTCAATATAAAGCTTAGTCGATAAATGAACTCAAAAAAGGAAAAAAGTAGTTGATAAAGAAAACTAGTTTTATAGTCTATAAATATATCATCACACATACATTGTGATGAAATGTTTAAATTGAAATCAACGTGCCCTAAATTTAGTATCAAACTTAAAAACATGAAATACACCATTTTCAAATATTGAATCCCTTTGTTTTCATATCACCAACCAACATGTATTTAAGAAAATATTTATTAAAAAAAAAGTGGGGACGTAATAGAGTGTGATTAGTGTTAGGCTGATATTAGATTAAGATTAGAGAAATGGTAGGAAATTGCAAGATTTAGGGAAATAATAGAGGTCGTGGCTACTTTGTATCAGACTTTAAATGAATGGCTAAAATCAAAATCAAGGAGGAGACATAAATATTTTTCCCCCAAAATACCCTTTAGTTGTTTTTTATTAATTTTTTAACAAAAAAATAAAAAAATATTAAAAAATTAGCTATTTTTCCCTAAATATAAACATAATTAACCACTTTTTATTTATAATATTTCATTTTTCCTAAATCTAAGCATAACTAACCAACTCTTCATTTTATAATATTGCAAAAATAAAATATTAATAGTTTATTTTTTTTTGAAATCAATATACTAATAATAATAATAGTTAGTTAAAAAGAAATCCCTAAAATTATGGGAAGATGGCTAAACCGTTCCCATAACAAAAAAAAAAAAAAGGAAATTACCTTCGATCACATGCGCCTACAAACCAAATTTGTTAGGATGGGGCTGAAAAATCTAAGGGTATAGGTTCAAAGCATGATCATGATGTATAGTGGATGTCAACAGGTTTGCGAACGGGTTGTATAATGGATGTTGCATTCTGGCCAACAGAACGGGGCTGAAAAGTCTAAAGGTATAGGTTTAAAGCAGGATCACGATGTACAGTGGATGTACAACGGGTTTGCGGATGGGTTGTATAATGGATGTTGCATTCTGGCCGACCTCGTTGTCATCCTCATTCATTTGGCCAGCTAGAAGATCGTTAAAAAAAAATGATCATCGTAGCCATTCCCAAAAAAAAAAAAAAAATCAAGGAAACATAATTCTAGTGATTCAATTATGTATAGAATATGTGTCAATAGTGTTTAAAATATACACAAAATTGAAAAAATTAAGAAACAATGTTATTCACAAAATATATACATCGGCAATAGTAACCAACATATTTACTCTTATTATAAACGTACAGAATATGTGCCAACAATGTCTAACTTATGCAAAACAAAAAACAAAAAAAATTTAAGGAAACAATGTTATTCACAGAATATATACAAGTGATAACAATAACGTAACTAACATATGCGCTCTTATTTTGATATGTATATAATAGGTGTCAATAATAACTAACATAAAATATGTACAGAGTACGTGCAACCAATGTCTAACATATGCGCCGACAAGAGCAGAGCTTTACCGGCATCTTGTATAACCTAGTAACCATGAGGTTACAGGTTCGAATCCCCCTTCTCCCAATATTGTTGTATAAAAAAAAGTGTCTGACATATGCGAAAAAAATAAAAATAAAGAAAACATAATCCCTACAAAGTAAAGATTCTATAAGTATAAAATACATGTCAACCATGTTACACATTAAACAAAAATAGAATTCCAATAAAGTAGGAATTTGATTTTAGATGTTAATATCTTTAAATAACAGAGTCATTCGATAGATTTGGAAACTTACACTAGAAAAAAATGTCAAGGCACCCGAATGGGTTTGAAAGCTTTCATCAGAAACGTGGCTTTAATGCTGGTCCCTTTCGAAGTATCGAGAATCGGAGCCCAATGAAATGCATGTATTTCTCTTGCGGTCGGATTTTTCAACGTAGGGCTATCACCAATCGCAAATTCGTAGGTGGTGGGTTTTCCGGGGTTGTTCAACGGGAAGAAAGAATAAAAAAGAACTTTTCATCTTCTTCAAAACGGATATTTAAGGCTCTCATTAAACTCAAGCTCAAGTACAATTCTCAACTATTTTTTAATTAAAATTTAGCCAGACTTATAATAATCACACCAACCAACGAGAGTATGTACGACTTATAGGAAGGAGATGTATAGTTATATCTATGAACGTTAAGAACAAAATTTCTAACTTACGTATAAATTTTTAAAATTATCAAAATCTCTGATTTCATGGTGACTACTTGATTTTAAAATTATTGATTTAATTATTTTGACTAATGTTTTTAGAATTAGTTAGTTTGTTTTAGATTTTTCTAGATTAAAAAAGGTAGTTACAAAATAATCTGATTGAAAAACATTCCTAAAAAATGTTGGAGGGGTACAATTGTTCATCAATACACTTATTAAAAATGAATAAAAAATTTAAAAATAAAAAGACATAAATTTAAAGTCTAACGATTAGTAGCGCCATGATCTTAATTAGTTTCAAATTCCTAGCCATTTCCCTAATTGTCCCTTAAGATTAATCTAAAGCCCAATAAGGTTCTTAGGTTAGATTATAGTAATTATCTCTATATAGTGGATTTTAGGTTGTAATGGAGTTTGTTTGGCAAACAACCTCCATGATAACTCTCAAGTAGTGAGAGTTAAAATAGCTTAAACTAAGAGACTTTATGAAGAAAATGATAAGTTGATATTATAAAGTGTTGAATTTCGCTGTGTTTAACATGATAAGCGAAACTGTGAACAAAAGCCTGGAAGAGGAAAGCTGAAGCGAAAGAAGAAGCGAAATAGGCTTGTTGTCAAACGAATTTGATGTTGTTGTCTTACTGTAGGTATTTTCAACACCCAGCGAAAACAGCTGGAATATCACTTCGCCTCAACGAAGTTGGAACTCTCCGGACCACAAGAAGAAACCATCTAAAGTTCGCCAATGCGAAGTTCGCGTGATATCAGACCAAAAGAAGTTCCAACCTAAGGACGCGTGGCAAAGATTCGTGACCCTGGAAATCCTCTCTACCGTCGGAAAGTCAACTCTGCAGCATTCAGGGAGTAGGTAGTAGAGTCAACAAATTGCGGAGAGATATTCAGTAGGATTTCAGCTGAATTTCAGACTGATTATCATCTGAATGTCAGCAGGATTTCAGGCAACACGTTAAGAGGACTATA
>JBBMKA010080646.1:0-14448 GCA_037833695.1 Sechiopsis laciniata | reverse complement strand
CATATAAAAATGATTAAACCACTTAATGAGTCATATTTTCCAAGCTAATAACAATATCGCTTAACATCGGGTTCTACGTCCGACACAACCATCCCGAGTTATCTCAACCATTTTTAGTTAACGCATCAAGACAATACATCTCTTAAAACAACTTAGTCAATCAAATTCTACAAGCAAGCATCTCTAATGGCTATAACAATCGAACAACATACTATTTCTTATGATTAGATATTATATTTTCTTTTTATAATTAGATATCTCTTTTACTCTATTTAAATTCATTGTTGGGTTCATTATTAAATGAAGAATTTGAGAATTTTAATTTTCATCTTTCAACAATTATTTTATTATTAATACCGTATTTTGTATTATTAATACAATATTATATGTTATTAGTACAATATTATGTATTAATATAGTATTATTATTAATAATACTATATAATTATTAATACCTATAACTATAATTGCTATTTTTTTTTTTTTTGCCTAGTATTGTAAATACTTTTTCAATTTAACTTATTCCTAAAAAAACACTTAATATTATTATTACTATAATATTAAAATATAGATGATAGATGCAAATACTTTAAATTTTGATTATATTTATCATTATTTTTTTAGAAGAACTCGATCTAATACGATTTCTATATATATAAAAGTAAAAAAGTTATGCAAATTTTTTTTGAAACAAGATAACCGCGCCTGTCCCTAGGCCAGGTACCGGAGATATCGAATGAATAATGTCACAGCTGAGCCTCGAACTGCTACATTGAGAGGAGCATACCCTCAAACCCAAATCTTCAACCCTGCGCCACCCTTAAGAACAAAAAAAAAAAGTTATGCAAATAGTCTGTCTTTTAAACTTGTAAACAACTTATGTGTTGTGATTGTTTGCATCAAATATAGCAGGGTCGCAGCTATAATGGATTGAAAATGACAATGTTAATGAAGAGGAAGAAGAGAAAGAATGACACGTTGATTTTATGTGAAAAACTCCTAAACAAATTAGGGTAAAAACCACGAACAATAATAGAAAAACTTCATTATAAAAATAGGAGTTACAAACTTTCTCTCTTACAAAGTAACAACAAACTCTCTTATAAGAAGAAACTCTTCCTATTTTTATCTCACACCTCACTCACTTAGATGTGGATGTCTTGGAAGATTTTGGGATGGTTTGCCAACAAATGACATCATCTATTTATAGTGCACATAAACTTGGGCTCCAAGTAAATCCTATGATCATAAATTGGTCACATCTTGCTTTGGTGATCAAGCCAATCTTATGGTCCCAATTTGGTTACAACTTTACTTTGACAAACTGCTCTTTCTTCAACAATCTTTGACAAAGTATGTTCTAGAATTCCCTTCACCAATCTTAGACCATTAGTGCTCTAGAATTCCCTTCACCAATCTTAAATAAATGATGTTCTAAAATTCTCTTTACCAATTTAGAACATATATGTATGATCTAGAACTTTCCATAACCATCTAAGATAAAGTTAAATGATTTGACATTTTTCAATACTATTTCAATTGTAACTTTTATGCAATTACGATTGAAAATAATTATTTCAATCAATACAGTTTGATTTCATAAGTAATTCACCAAACGAAATAATGCACTTAGTAATTTTGTATGATAAACAATTGACTTAAACATATGCACAAAACAAATAGATAAACCATGTCAATAGAAATACAACTCAACCTTTAATCTAAAGTTAATTTAAGTTTCAATTACAAAAACAATAGTTGAACGGTAAAAAAGTGTGATCATGAATTTCATAAATAAATTTAAATCTTTCGCTTTCTATTATTGTTGAACTTAAAAAAAATACCAAACTAAAGTGCATTTCTATAATTTTTGTTAGGATCCCACAATTATATCACATTGAAAAAGTGAAAAGTCTATAAATATTTATAAAAAAATATGAGCTACTCCTTTAAATTTTTTTCATTGTCAATTAATTTTGAAATGAAACTCCATATTATTTAATAATTTATGTAAAATGAATTTTTTCCAATTCTTGCTTACATATTTTTAAATGTGGTTGCATACATAAATCTAATTTTAAGTGCCAATAAAATTTATAACTCAACCGACAAAAATTTAACCCAAATATAAACCCATTGAAAATGAATCAAACACTAAAAGTTAAAAAAGAAAAAAAGAAAAAAGAAGAATCGAGAAAAGGGGTATTTGGTTATTAAAATGAAGATCAGGAGATCCCGACAATGAGAGACAGAGTTTAAAAGACAGCTTCAAATTCAACGCATCCAATTATTGTGTACGGATCTCAATCTTTTCCTTTCTTTACCGGTTACCTTCCGTACCGGTAGCCTTTCATGCACTCAATTTTGTCTCACTTAAAAGACAATTTTTCATTTTATAATTATTTGATTTTTTGTTGTTGGTTTTTTATTAAAATTTTATATCATATATTTCATCAGTTGTTTTAAAAAGTATGTTAACGTGAATGCTAACTAAATTTGAAAATGAAAAAATAAACTTTTTTTTTACTTTTAAATTTTAGTTTAATTTTTAAAAATATAAATAAAATGTAGATATGTTAGAAAAAGTAAAAAAACTAATGTTAATTTTCACTAACAATAATGGAAATGAAACTTGTTAAATATGGTGAATACTATTTTTAATAAAATATTATAACATTGTTTTCTCACATCTAAAACGTGTAAAGTAGCGTTTTTCAAATAGTACAAGATAAATATTTAGTTTCAAACATCTCAATTAAATATACTTTGTGTTTTAGTGTGTTAATTTTAGTTAAATTACTTTTGTATTTTATTGTGAAACAATGAAATAAAGATTGTAAGTGATATAATTTTCAAAAGGAGTGTTTTTGTGGATTGAGATGGAAGAAGGAGGGGATTATGTGGGATGGTCATTTTTCACATATTATTTTTTTTTCCTGATTTTTTTTTCTCTCAAATTTTAGAATTTTTTAATGTAATTTTTTGTGTTTTCATTATGTTTTTTTCTTTTAATTTCTCAATAATCAATCCGCTATAGCGGGGATCAAATACTCACTTGGATCGGAATTTGGGAGATTAGGTCACATTCAGCTCTGATACTATATTAGAGAATATGTGGTTCCACATCAAAATCAATTGACAATGAGACCAATAATTCATATCTCTTATAAACAAATTGAAGAATTCTTACCTTTTCGATGTGTGACAATTGTCACAAGGTGAATATCTCAAACAATATTTAGTCTTCTATAATTTCAATCTCCAAACTTTGTATGTTGTATTCATGCACAATATTGAGGATAACAATCATAACAATAATAACAAACTTATGATTATCATGGATGTTAAATCAAAATCCAAGATTTTTTATTTCCATGTTTTTTTGTCATGTGAAAGGAGTTTCAAACATTTAACTAGGTCATATGAGTTAAATAAGAAGCTTTAATCCAACAACATTGAAAGGGTTGATAAGTTTCGAATTTGACACCTCTTAATTATTGAAACGTATATAATATCACTTGAAAAAGTATGAAACATGGTTTGGATTCATCTATTTAACACACATATTTAACTAAATAACTGAAAACTTTGAATTATAATTAAATTTTGTAGTTGCATTTTTTTGAGAAAGTTTCAATAGTTTATCGAACACAATAAATTTAAAAAGTTGTGGGCTTTAGGCTGGGAATTGGTTGTAGCGAGGAGCCAATCCAATTTTGGCCCAGCCCAATTATTTAATCGGAAAACATCCTTTTTATGTCACGTGTCATTTGTCGTATTGCGGAACTTTTTTTTGATAGATTATGTAAATAAGACGTAAAATTTAATTTGTATTTTTAAAGTAAAAATGAACATGGTTCTCGTGACATTATTATTTACAGCCCAGTAATCATAAAGAATCTATTTTCTTAAATGTTGGCTTGTTAGAATTTCTCTTGAATGGTATTGAATCAATAAAAAATAATAATTGTCTGATATTATTTTTAATACAACAAATAATTATCAAAAAAAAGAAAAAGAATATACATAAAGATAATTAGTTGCACATTTGTACATTACTATTAGATTAGTATGAGTTTCAATTCAAAACTGATTGAATAAGTATAGTAACTTATTTTATATGGATTTTAGAAGATATCATTAACAACATTTTTAAGATAGTGTCTCTTTTAAGATTTTTAATAATTCAAATTTTAATATTTTTTTTGAAAAAAATACATTTTTAATCCTTAGATTTAAGATTTTTTTTTTTTTTTAGTACATAAATTTAAGATCTAGTATCCATTTAGTTTTTATATTTTAAAATTGAACACTTTTATCTCTAATGTTTTAATAATATTCACTTTTAACCATGAGATAACAAAATTGGTAATTACATAAATAATGCTTACTAAGATAATGATTAGGTTAATTTTAAATTTAATATATTGATGAATTGATTATTTTAATTTTCAAGTGAATTTAAAATATTGATGAATTGATTATTTTAATTTTCAAGTGAATTTAATTTTGAAAAGAAAAAAAAGTAAACAAAAAAAACACACACACAAAAATTAAAAGTAAGTATTATTGAAATGTAAAGAGTAAAAACATTTAGTTTTGAAACATAAGAATCAAATTAAAACTAGAAAGATAATTTTTCTCCTTTTATATTTGAATCGAATGAATATTGACATTTAAATTGATGTCATATTAGATTAATATGAAAATCTAACTCAAAACTATTTGACAATCTATAAAATAAGCTAAGTATTATGAGGTACGAAAACATGATCCTAAAAGAGGATTATATTCATATTCTTTTTCAATTTTTTTAGGAGAATTGTGGTGGATAGTCACTTTTAAAAAAATAATTACAAATCTAGTCATTTTTGAAATTATTTGTAAATTTATTTTTTGATTTAAATTTAATTAATAATTTTTTTCATTAATACCTATTATACCCTTGTTTTCACTGTTTTTTTCCTTCCTTTCTTTCGCCACCGTGTTGCGGCCAATTTTGTGGTTACATTTTTTTTTTTTTTTGCAAATCGAGTTTGGGCCAGTTATGATGACCACGTGGCGAACTATTAATTTTTTTTTAACTTGTTTTTATTAATTTTTTCTAGCAATTAATTACGTTTAATTCATTCTTTCAAAATTTCAAATTTGATTACATTTGTAATTATTTTTTGAATTTGACTATTCTTGTAAGTTTTCAAAAAAAAAAAAAAACTTTTTTAAGAAAATTGTAATAGATGACCTATTTTAACAAAATAATTACAAATGTAGTCAAATTTGAAATTTTTTACATTCATAGTCATAAATACGGATCAATACAGTAATATTAATACTTATAAATATAGTATTATTTATTATTAATACAGTATTATGTATTATTAATACATATTATATATAATGAATAAAATATTATATATCATTAATACAACCTTTTATGTTATTAATACAGTATCGTGTATTAATATGATATTATTAATACATTTGACTATGATTGCTAAATTTTTTTGAAAAAATGTCCATACTTATAATTATTTTCTGAATTTGGTACTTTTGTAAGTTTTTTTTTTTTAAAAACTATTTTTTAATATCATAAAATAGGATATTAATAAGGTATTTATAAACACTCAAATAAAAAAATACAGTAATATACTTTAGAATTACTAATACATAAATCTATATTTATTTATTAATACATCATTAGAAAATTTTAGATTTTATTTTTGCAAAATCAAAACAACTATCAACAATAAACAAATCATGGATCTCAAATAAAATCGTAATTTTTATAATTTACAGTCGAGGAAATAATTTTGGATTGTAAATGGAAGTTGAAAAGTATAAAAGAATCTGGGAAATTTGTTTTGGTACTTTTTTATTTTAATAAATGTTTGTTTTAATATGGAGGATAATTGTGTAATTTTCCTATAAAAACGGTTTTTCCTTTTTGAAGTCCTCGACTACTTTTGCTAACATTTTTCAAGGTGTAATTATTTATTCCGTTTGGTGTACTACCGCTAAAACCCCTATTTTTTAAGTTCTCATACTCTTAACCAAATTATTTACAGTTAAAAAATGAGCCCCTTTTAATTTATACATCATCTCTTAGACATGAATGCATATTTTTGTCCGTTGAACTATTTCTCTCGTTGAAACCTTAGAGTTTTTCCTTAATTAATAAGAATGATTAGTAACTTTTTTTTCATGTTTGTTTTCTTTTAGACCATACATGTTGGTGGTGAAGATTTAAACTTTTAAACTTTTAATAAATAAAAATATTTTTACCTTTGAATTATATTTATATTGGGCAAATTGTTGATATGTGTAATCGATAATATATTTCGACGGATAATGAATCTGAAAATCGTGTAACACTATATCTCATGGATTGATTGTTAAGTTTTTTTCCCCTTAATTATAAAAACATATCGTTTCATATTCTCTTAAAACTTACAATATTAATTTGGACATTTTATAAAAGTTTCAAAACTATCTCAAGCAAAAATATGTTAGATGGTTAAATAGAAAATGAGGCGGTGACCGAGAATAACATCAACATTTGATAAGATTAAAATGATATATATATATATATAAGTAATCATCGTAAAGTGGTTTGCTAGTCAAGAGACACTTATGAATTCAATTCATGGTGACTATCTACTATAAATTAATTTTCTACTAAGTTGGTCGGGAAAAAAAAAAATTAGATACATCAATGAAACTTGATAAATTATACATTATAAGCACACACTTATATTATTTGAGTCGTTAAATAATGATTCATAGATAAGATTATTTAATATGGTGATAACACATATGTTTAATTAATGCCAAGCTGCACAATTAAAAAATGTTTTAATAACAACGCATCTCCTTGATAGATCTTAATTATATTGAACATTTATTTTTTGCCTGATTTTTCAATCTCGTTTATACGTTATCACGTGATTATGTTATTAGTCATTTAAATATTTGCAGACATGTGTATGAATAGGGGCAAACAAAAAAATCAAACCCTTTTGTTTTGTCCACCTCCCATTTGGAAGTATATGCAACATATTCTAAATTGGGTCAATGAACTTGATACTCTTATTTCATGCCAAAAGTAAGAAACAAATTAAAGTGTTGTTTGAAAAAGATGTATAAATGTCTTTTTTATTGTTTCTTTTCTTTTTTTTGAATAATTGAGAAGGAATGATTTAAATTCATAATTTCATGATTATTGAGTTTATATTGATATTACTGAACTATTAAGTCTTTTTTATTGCATATAATTAGCTACATTTAATCACTTTTCACTTTTTTTTCTTTTACTAAACTCTTTACAATCACATCAAAGTTTGGGGGTGAGTGTAAGAATTACACTATTTATCTTTACATGGGTGTCTTGATAAAAATGCTTAAAATATTAAATGGATATATAATTGCCTTTTTCCATGTCTTAAAAATAGTAGCATAGTACTAATTAAATTCAGCTCTTTTGTTTGTTTGTTTTTTGAAAAATAAGCTATTTTGTTAATTAACAGTATAAAGTCAATTTCTTGTCTCTTTCTCTCACGCTTATTTGGATTCCATTATTTTGCATTGAAAAATGACACAAACATATATACATAGTTAGGGACAACCAATATAACAATACTTATCAAAATTTAATTTTTTTACTACATTATCTACTATCACTCTTACTTGTGGTCTTGAATATTACTAATACCAAAGATCTAAAACCCATAAACTAAATGTAAAGAAGGAAAAATATCATCATTAAAAAGTTTAAACACAAAACTCTTTTAATTGTGTTATTATAGCTTAATAAATAAGACAAATATCAGTCCTTTTCCAAATTACGATCCTCACCCTAATTCTATACAAGTCAAAAAGGATGTGGAAGAGGAGACCGGGTTGATCATGTTTGTTGGGTGAGTTATTATTGTTGATTGATTATAATTGTTTGTGTTTGTAGCGCAGATGAGTTGTTGTTTGTTTCGAATGTGGTTGATTATAACATGGATTATCGAATGGTATTTTAATCGAAACATGATATAATATCGGTCACATGATATTATTGTTCATAACTTGACCAATATTGAGTGAGTTATAATATAACTCGCACATATTGACATACATATATCCTTTTATTATTGAAGCTTCAAGCACTCCTTAGTAACATAGATGTACAAATACTTCTTTCAGTGCATGTACTGTTAATATTATTTATAATTTTGTGATAAGTTTATTATAATTCAATTAAAATTTGGTTTATATATAGATTATAGGGGTGAAAGGAAAAGACGAAAACGGACAAAACCAAACTAAACCGATTCAATGAATCGGTTTGATTTTTAAAATAATATTGACTCATTTAGTTTGATATTTTAGAAAACCAAAATATGTTCGGTTTTGGTGCTTGATGGAAAAACCAACATAAAACCAAATTGAATATATAAATACTAAAGAAAAATACAAATTTATTGATATTTAGATTTGATGGAAGAAGAAATTTAAATAGGAAATATGAAGAAAAACCGTTATAAAGATTATGCTATTCATGAGAAATGTTGTTTTTTGTTAGTAAAATAAAAATCTTTAAATCAAATTAAAAACTAGACAAAAAATTGAAAGAGAAAAAATTTAAATTTATAACTGAAAACCAAACCAATTAAAAACCGATTCAATGATTTTGTTTTTTATTAGACATCAATTTGGACCTAATTATTGAAAACCCCAAAAATATTGGTTCAGTTGTAGGTTTGATACAAAATCGACAAAAACCTCCCGAATAGACTATGGTGGATTGACCTAATCTCAAGTTATCATTTTTTAATAAGTTATATCTTAATAACTTGCTCCCTAGTAAAAATCATTTTTATCCTAGCTAATCCATGATAACCAAACTGATGCCCAAGCCCAATCTTGGAGTTTTATGGCATAGGAGACATGAAAGGCTCTTTCAGCTTTTCCTTCTTTTATGGTTTTTATTCCTCTTCTTCTTCCCACCAACTCAACTCTATTTTCAATGTACACAAATAATTAAACAGTGGCCAGTGGGGGCGGTTGAAGCTTTTTTTTATGTCCTTAACTAAACACTTCAAATGGTTCGGCCGCCTAAAACTAAACCCTAAAAAGCTACCAACCAATAACCATAAAGTCAATTCTCATACATATCTTTTCCAACTATATAATCTTAATCTAATATGTTATATTTGTGTTTCCTTTTAAATTTCAACTTGCTCCATTTATTTCTTATTAATTGGCTAACCCTTAATAAATTATACTTTTATTTTAAGATTGTGTCCGATAGTACTTTTTCTTTTTCATTTTTCAATACAATAGGAGATTAAAAGATTCAAACACAGGTCCAAGATGTTGTGAGTTAAGGTTCTTTTTCAATTTTGTGTATATTAATTTATTCTTTGAGTTTTAAAATATGTAATAGGTTTCTAACTTTTAATTTTGTATCTCATAATTAAATTTATAACCTTAAAAAAACTGTATGATACAAAGTGTAAAGATCATTAGAAATATATTAAAATTCTTACAAATTCAAAAAATTAGGAACTAAACATGAAATTTAAGAGGACATATTATTATTATTATTTTATATATATATATATATATATATATATGTAACGGTTCAAATTAGCTTGTGCACGCTTCCATTATTGTTATGGAACATATCATTTGACTCTACAATATTTAGATGTCAAGAAAATTTAAAAAAATTGATTTAAATATATATTAACTTGATTGTTATAACTATAACTCAACTAATTAAAATATTATCTGTTTTTTCTTTTCAAAAAGTCTACAGAATTGTTGAATAAAATAAAAAGTAAAAGACAGCCACATACTACCTATTTATTATTGAACATTTAAAGTATACGATATTGGGACCCTCTTCATTACATAAAGTTGGCTTGCCTAAATAGAAATGTCTACACCCAATATATAGACACAAAACTAGCACCCACAAAATGCAATCTCATGTAACCTTAATAACATTTATACTCGATAATTGAAAAATTGTTGATTCAATTTATGGTGGTTATTTACCTATAAATTAACTTTTTTATAGATTTTTTTGACACACAAATATTATTGTGTCAAACAATATATTTTATATAAATAATTAACGTGATACTTACATATATTTGAAAAAAAAAAAAACATCTATATTTACTCAAAAACTTCAACCAAACTAATTTTGTAGCTTGAATTAAATATGACAAGTCATCTCATTCTTTTAGTTTCCCTAACTTTGCTAGAAAAAGAGTAATACTTACTTATAGAAATATTTACTACCTGTGAATCACATGTTTATATTTTTTTTAAAAAAATAAACTTTGATTGATGAAGAGAAACAAATTTAAAATGAAAAGAGATACAAAAAATAAAAACATGTGATTCTAAATATTTCTAAAATATCTATCCACCTTTAAGTAAGTATTCATTCCTAAATATTATTGAATTAGTATGAGTCATCTCATACTTTCCTTTTCCCTAACTTTGCTAGAAAATGGGACAACTCGTAATTTAGAATGAAGACAAGAAGTGCAAAGACAAACATCAAATCTGTCTGACAATTTTGACTTAATCAAATAAATAATAATTATAAATATGTAAATAAATATATGAGCAATTGTCTTCATGTTCTCTGCCACCGAATCTATGTATAATTATGGCATGGGATGTGGCATCCTTTAGTGCATGCTTTATTCCCACATGCAACTCGACACTATCATTTCTATTTTCTCAAAAAGCTTCGAAAAAAAAAAACTTTGAAAATTGGTTTTGGTTCAACTATTTAACTTTGGTCCCCATAGCCAATTTCAATTCCAAATTCGTACTTCTAAATGTTTTTTATTGTTAGTGAAAGATTGGAGAGGATGAATAGAAATTTGACGTGATAAAAATTTTAGTATTTTTTTTATAAATATAATGTGATGTTTACTTATTTTAGTGAATGGTATGATATACAAGGTTTAAGAGGTTGTACTGGTTGAAAACATGAATTTAAATTAGTAAATTATATAAAATATAATAAGCCTCGTGAATGAGGACTTATAAGTAACATTAAGGCATCTAGAAAAAGTAGTAAGAATAATTAAAACTAAAAGACAGATATGTTCAAACCTATTTGTGGCCACACCTATATATTTGGGAATATATAAAATTTCTAGAAGTTATTTTTTTTTTACAAAACTATATGAGGATTTCACCTTTATCACACATTGTAGAGTATACAAATTTCAAATCCATAATATGAACAATAAGAATTCAATAGTAAAAATAAAATAAGTGAGAGTAAACAAAGGAGCTGAGGACAAAAATTATATAGTGATTTGGAGAAATGTTCTACATCCACTTTCGAATCAGAGAGTCGAGTTCTTTTACTTTGTATCAAAACATAAATTGAAGGGAAATGATGAACAATATATGTCAAAATCCAAAATATTCCTCATCAAATGCGCACTCTCAATCTTAAACGTCTATCAAATGAAGCTCTTCCCATTAGAGAAAAAAAAAAAAAAAAAAAAAAAAAAAAACGAAACAAGATGTCAAAATGGATACAAAAACCTAGCTCACAAAGATAAAATAGGAATACAATATTACTCTATGGTAACAATATTAACTTTGTCTCACAGTAGAAATATGAAGAAACTTTCCCAACTTTATAAGATCATCGATTGACTTGGTTCACTACTAATTACTTTTGAGATATGTCGAATAATATCAATTAAGTTACATATAAACTAGTTCAAGTACTCATGAATATTGAAAACTTGAAATCTTGAATTTATATTATATAATTTACTTAATTTAAGATAAACTATAACGTATTATGGAGTGGCTCAAGTGATCAAAGAGAAGTTTGTGGTGTTTTAAGTGATGAGTTTAATTCATAGTAGTCACCTATCTAAAAATTAATTTTTTTGAAGTTTCTTGACATCTAAATATTGTAGAGTCAGTAGATATATCCTGTTGCATTAGTTAAAGTATATCCAAATTCGTTCGAATAATCACGAATATTAAAAAAAAAAAAAAAAAAAAAAGAAGAAGAAGAAGAAGAAGAAGAAGAAGACTAGGATGATCATTATTTCTCTAATTCCATGATAGTGAGTGGCGACAGGCGCGTGAGAAACAAAGCAATGGAAGTGGACCTCATACCTACTACTGCTACTACTGCCTACTGGATAATGTAGACAAATTTAATACGCGCCCTGCCAGCACATCGCCGGTGCCACTGTGTCTATCACGCGCGCCACAAAACATGACGATCTTCTTTGTATTTGTTTTTTGAAAAATATATTAAAATTATTATAGTCTTAAAATTTTTGCTTAAATATAGTTTTTAGTTTATATATGTTAACTTTGGTCACATTTTTATTTTTGAATTTTCAAATTCAAAATTTTGTTATGTGCTTTCCAAATTTGTTTTTTCTCTTTTTAAGTTTTCCAAATTTGTTTTTAACTAGTCTTTATAATTAATTTTTGTTACTTTTTGTTTTACAATCACATTTTTTCTTTTATAAATTTTAGAAAGATGTCATATTTTACCTTATTTGTATTAACAATTTTAAACATTTAAAAAAAAAAAATAAATACATGGATTAAAATTGAATATTTAGAAATTCATTACCTAACAAAATAAAAAATAGATAGATCAAAATAATATTTTAATTTAAAATGCTTTAGTGGGAACCAAAACCAAACTATTCAAGACGCGCCTTAATCTTTTATTCGAATATACATCGTTTAAGAAGGTACAAAACAAAATTTTACATTAATTAAGAAAACAGAGTGATTCATGAGTAAGTTATTTGAAAGCATTTTATTTTTATTGGTATAAAATATTTTGGAAGAAACAAAAGAAAGTAACTACCATGGGATGACTAGGTCAAGGCCGAAGAAACTAAAATATGATCTATTAAATTCATGATGACCATCTACTTATAAATTAATTTTTTACGAATTTCTTTAACATCGAACTATTTTAATAAAAAATAAATAAAATATGAAAGTTTGTGACTAGAGTATTTGGATATCATAATATAGTTGTGTTGTCCTTAACAACTAAAATGTAACGTTCTTACCATAAACTAAAAAAATAAGTTTTGAAATACAATGCTTTGGCATGTCGATTTTTCCAATATTTTTATAATAATAGTTTTGAAATGTTTATAAAAAAAAAAAAATTAAAGGTAGAATTGTAATTTTAAGAGGATAAAAATATTTTCGATGATTCTAAAATTTTAATTGTGCCATTACACGAAAAAAGAAAGTGCTCTAATAAGTACTCTTTGCCTTAAAAAAAACTTATAATATATAACTCTAATAAATAGGAGCAAACAAAGCTTTTTTTTTTTTTTTTTAAATTTTTTGATTGAACAATAACTAGAGGTGAGGCGATTGGAAACCGTAACTAAACCTTCAAAATGTTTTACAGTTTTTTTTTTTTAGTAATAAGGGTGAACTATTAAAGAAACTAAATAAGAGAGAGCTTTACTTTTAGTTATAACTCAATAAGATTTGACATATATGTTTAAATTACATCTTAAAAAATATTTAGTTTTTTAAATATTAAAAAAAACTCTAATCGATCAATTGATCTTATAGCATGCTATATATCAAGACAAAAGCATATAATTTCTAAATAAAAATTGGGTTATATTTATAAAGTAAAATTCTCAATTAGGATGATATTAGGTCCATTCATTTGTATTCAATTTCGTGTGATGTTTGGTAGGATTCTAAAGATGCACTTGTTGATTTTATTTAATATATATATATATATATATTTCAACATGCACTTATTGATTTGGTTTCATATATAAATAGCATGATTTTTTTAGTTTTTTTTTTCCCCCTTTTTTTTTTGAAACATGGCTTACTTTTTAGTTGATTGATTGAAGCAAAGTACAGTGAATTACTTTGAAGGTTTTTTGGTTCGAGTCAACTATAACTAATTAAATGTGTTTAACCAAATTATTTAAGTTGAACTAACAACCCAAATTTGATTGGTTGAATTCTCATGCTCTTTATTGGGTTAGACAACTAAAAGAAAAAAGTGCTTCATTATGAAAAAGAATAGTAAAGAAATGTGTCCTTTGAGACTTGAAAGCATTAAATTAAATAAGCAAATGGGCTACTTTTTTTTTTTTTTTTTTTTTAAAGCAAGCAAATTGGCTACTAATTCTAGACCAAAATTGCATTCGAACTTAAAGCTCGTTCTTAATTATTTGGTTATTTAAAGAAATTGTGTTACTGAAAAAAAGAAGTCAACTTTGTCAAAAAAAAAAAAAAAAAAAAAAGAAAAGAAAAAGAGAAGTCAACTTTTGTAGTGTGAAAATAAGTTAAATTCATTTGTTAATTCAAAAGGAATGAAATAGTGTGATAACCTCAAAGTTAACATTTCTTTACCAAAATGAGTTTATAGTTGATAGTTGATATGTAA
>JBBMKA010080635.1:0-14450 GCA_037833695.1 Sechiopsis laciniata | reverse complement strand
ATATTTTACATAATTTGACTATATATTTTATCATAATATATAAATTATAAAGATTTGAAAAATATTAAAGAATATGAGAAATAAAAAGTTTAACAATAATAATTAAATAAAACAAATATGCGCATATATAATTATGTTATAAGTAAAAATATATATTTTTTAAAATTAAATAATAATTTTGGGTTGGTCGGGTTGAGTTGGGTTAATTTTAGGTCAACCCTTGACCCAACCCAACCCATAAACATTTTATGATTTTGAACCCAACCTATAAACATTTTATGATTTTGAACCCAACTTAACCCAAAAATGTTTTTAACCCAACTCAACCCAACTCGTCAAATTGGATTGGGTTGGATTGGTTCGGATTATTCGAGTTTCGGGTTGTTTGAACACCCCTACCTATTGGCAAATGATCAATCTATCCATTCAAATCACAACAGGTGCCCCTACCCCTATTCTGTAACTTCCGCGTGGGCACTTTGGTCCCACTGTTAAATCCTGTCCCGCGCACGAGTTCCGTGGGACCCACCTTCCAGTCCCAGCTGGCCCTTGCCCACTGTGGGTCCCGGTCCACGCTGGTTCCCTGTGAATTTTTGACACGTGTTACTTGCTTCGCGTTTAATTCAACTTGTTTTGCATTTGATGACCGCAACCTCGCGTTCATCTCTCGTTATCTCTTTATTCTTTCATTTCATCCCAATTTTTTTTTTCTTTCTTAAATAATACAAAAGTTACTTTTTTTAGTTATCATGTTTATCACGTAGTTTTTATTTGGTCTTTAGATTTTATATTTTAATACTTGTATTTTTGACATTTTAAGGGGTTTAATTTTAAATATGGTATTTTTTGAATTAAAAGAAAAAAGATTAAGATTATAATGGTTGATTTATTAATATATTAAAATTTAAAATTAATTTAATCATACCATTTTAGTCAACATTCTCTTATATAACTAACGATTCTCTTATCTAAACTTTTAAAATTGAGTATTTTTGAAAAATCGAAAAAATGTTTGATTTTAAAGTATATGAGCTGATTAAAAACAACACTTTAAATTAAGAGACTAAAAACGTACTTTTCTCTTAATAATACATTGCCTTATACTTAATTTTATTTTATTTATCAAATCTCAATTTGTTATTGTTTGAGCATTATTTTCCTTTTCCTTTTTCAAATTTTAGATGGTTAAAATACTATTTTGGTCCATCGTATTTAAATTTAGTCTTTCGATTTTGTTGTTAGTCCAATTTTAGGCTTCGACTTTGCTGTTTGTTCAATTTTGGTTCATCGACTTTTAATTGTCAAAATTTGGTCCCTAAACTATTAAGAAAGTTTAAAAATGATCCTTTTAGTCAAATAAATTTTTTCTCACTCTTAAATTATTTTTCTCTCTCTTTCATCTTTCATCATTTCTCTTTCTAAAATTTTTATCTCTCTTCAATCTATTTCCCTAATTCTCTTTCCTTCTTTTTTTTCTCTTATTATCTCTTCAATCCATCTTATCAAATTGTTTGATATGAGACAATTTTTTTAATAATCATTTTCCTACTTTGGTTTCTCACTTTTTATTTTCAAAATTCATACTCTACGATGGAACTAAGAAGATAAGGAAAGAGAATGAAAGATGATTTGGCAAATTGGCTGGGAGGGAATTTATTTTGCTTTTATTTTTGCATAATTCTATTTTCCAAAAAAAAGAAGAAAAGAAAAGGAATTAGGATGAAGTGGCCCTTTGAAGTGGGTGAGAACACTCTCGAGTTGCATTTATTATATGCTGAGAAATATAAATTCTTCACCCCAATTCCTTGCCATTTCTTTTTATTTATAATTTTAGTTGGTATGATTTGAAGAAAAATTAATATTTAATATTTACAATTTTACAAGATAATTGATTCCCCATAATAAAATTTGAAATTTAGTTCTTATACTTTTACAAACTAAATTAGAACTAAATTTTGATTTAATAAAACTTAAAAATTAGTTTATACTACTCTTAATTATTAGCAAATTAAGTAGGCAGAGGACACAATTTATGTATAAATGAAGTAATTTTTTGCTTTATCAGCCACTTTAACTCATACCATAATTACACAAGAATTAGTTAACTTTTATACACTAAAATTTTCAACCATTATTAACAATAATGATTATTTATTAGATTTATTAAATCATAAGAATCAAATTTTAATTTCTAAAAGTATGATCTCGTTTGATAATTATTTCGTTTTTTGTTTTTAATTTTTCATTTTGTGTTCTTGATTTTTTGTTTTAAAAAATAAAAACCGTTTTTGATTGATAATTGATTTTAATTTTATATTTTTAAAAATTAAAAACCAAAAAACATATTTCACAACTGTTTTTTTTTTATTTTCGAACATTATATTTTGTTTTGACTTTTTTAGTTTTTACTATTTATTATTGACTTTTTCATACTTTTTTTTAAACAAAAACAAAAATATGTTTTTAAAAGTAACTTTTTTAATTTTTTTAGAATTTCTTTAATATTTTAAACCGTTTTAAAAAATTTTAAAAATAAAAATAAAAATTAGTTATCAAACAAACCTATTTTCAAAAAAATAAAAACAAAAGCAAAAAACAGAAAATGAAATGGTGAACTATAAAAACCAAAATTTAATTTTAACGAAATTAGGTGAGCTAAATTCTATACTTTTTTTAGATTAAACTACCATTTTAGTCATTCAAAAATTACCTTTGTTTCAGTTTAGTTTGACTTTCAAAAATCTAATTTTAGACTCTCAATTTTGCCAAAAACTTAAAAATGATTATTAAGTTAAAAAAAAAAAAGTTAACCATAATTTAAAACATGATGAGTTGGTAAGAAAAAATAATAAAAAATATCATCTTCACCCTCTCTCATTTTTCACCCTCCTTTCTGTCATCTTCTATCAATTTAATAACTCATAGTATTTTGATTACTTAGTCATACAAAAAACAACTAAATTACTCTTTTATTTTTTTACAGCTAAATTCTAACTCTTAAAATTATAAAAACTAAATTTTAAGCTTCTTTGAATCATTGGAACCAAATTTGTTATTTATCTAAACATTAATTGATGTCATTCCGTTTTTGCTTACAAATGTATGACATATATATTACATGAGATAGTACTTTTTTAGTTAAATAAATTTAGATTGTGAACAAAATAATTTGTTTATTGTGAACAAAATAATTTGTTTACTTGTCAAAAAAAAAAAAAGAAAGAAAAGAAAAAGAAAGTGTACACAATAACAGAGTTACAATGAAAATAGAAGAAATTATATTAATGAAAGAAAAAGAAAGGAGAAAAAATGCAAACAAAAATAAAAGTAATTAAACTAAAAGCCACACCCGAACAGAGAAAACGGATAAGGCGGTGGCGGATGAGTCTCCATTTCCGCCCAATACTTAATCTCTCCGCCGCTACTCCTTACAGTTAAATTCATGGCCGGCGCCGTCCCTAAACCCTCCGGCAACGAAAAATTCGGCCCGAAATCCCTCCGATTAGGCTCCTGATCGGACGCGGCCGTGGTAGGCGAAGAAGAAGACGGAATAACATTCATGAATCGGCGCTTCTTATCCTCCCGAAGCATCATCCTGGGCAGAATTTCAGGATCGTCGACAACTTGATTCAAAAACGCCATCATTTGGCGAGGGCGTTTTTCGGTAGTTAAAAGGCGCTTGTTCATGCCTGCAAGCTCCTCCTTCAAATCCCCCTGTTCCTTCCTCAAGCGCGCAATCTCGGTCAACAATTCGTCGTGTCCCATCTCAATCGCGCTGTTGGAATTCACCATACTCTGTTTTCTCCTGGCAATGTTTGTGAGTAAATGGTTCTGCCCTCGTAGAAACCACTCGTTCGCAAATTCCCATCTGTCCGGATCTACCTTCCTAAAGCCCTGCCAGAAAAACAGTCAATTTCGAACGTTTCGAAAAGAGTAGATATGATTATTAATTGGTTTTGAGATGTATGTACAAGTGGGAAATTGTATGCATACGTAGGTATTGAGCTGGCGGACGAAGCTGGAGAAATTGTTGTGCTTGAAATAGGCGGGTAACAGAGAGTGGGAGAATTCGAGCGGGTCGACGACGACGAAGGTGTTATCGGCGGAGCCCCATGTAATTAGACTGTTGCTTGAGGGATTGTTGACCATTTCGTATGTTTTCAGAATAAATGGAGCCACAATCTCGTTTCCTGACTTGTTCTTGTTCTCCATCCCATAAGCTTTTCGGGAACTTTTTCTTTTCTTCGGTGTACTGTAAATAAATAAATAATGGAGGCGCGTTCTGTTATCGGGATGGGGGGTGACGTGGCTGTATGTGATATTTTTGCTTTTTCTCCTTACAAATTTGTGGGGTCCACTTCTGTGTGGGTTTTTGTTCACCTCCCCCCACCCATTGGCCAATGCCGCTATATGTTACGTAGATATTTTGTCATATAAGTTTGGACCACTAATTCTATTAATCTTTTACGATTAATAACTTATCAACATAAGGAAGTGATGTTGCTTTTTATATAGTGGCCGGTTCATCCAATTCTACTTTTTTTTTTTTTTTTTTGGGTCATTTGTAAATGCTTCGTCGTTGCTTTCGATATGAGATTTGATGAGATTGAGATCGAATCTGATTCTCTTGTTGTTGTATGACTTTTAAACAATTAAGCAAAGCGTCGTATGAAGTTACAAAATTTGGTAGATGAAATTTGAAGAGTAGCGGTAAGTTTTTGCAGATTGCCATTTTCATAGTGTAAAAAGGACGTATTCATTGGCTAAATGGTGGTGGGAGAAACGAAAGACATATCGTTGATGGAAAAGTGTCCTTTGTAATTTTATTCTTTACGTCAAATGGAGCTCGTTATGCTCGTTATTTCTTCTCCTAAAAGAACTATTATTTCATCATTTGCTTTTATATTACCATTTTAAATATATATATATATATATATATTATAAAAAATTGTTATAATACTTTTGTTTTTTTTTGTTTTTAGTTTGGAACCGATAAGAATAAGAGATTTGAATTTATAATATTTTAGTCATCGGATATATATTGATATTTAGAGTATTATTCCCTTTTGACAGCTATAACTCTTGTTAAAAATTTTGTATTATAATAATTTTATGTTATAATTATCTACCCTTTAAATATAAGTTATTCTAAAATCTGATATAATTGATTAAAAAAACATTTGTTATAATAACAAACGTTATTATTGTAACAAGTTTATTAAAACAATTATGTTATTATAATATTATTGTCATACTGTACAAAAATAATAATAAACTTATTTTATAATAATTAATCATGCAAACGCCAAACATACCCTTAAATTATCTAAGATATTTAACATTTAAATATTCTTGTACATATAAAGTAAAGATTGTCATCTCAATTTAAAAAAAATGGTCCAATCATCGAGTGAGTTGTGTCTAGGCTTGATAATTAAATAACGATTAAATTTGAATCTAATAATCTATTAATTTTTTTTTGTTTTAATTTACTCCAATTCTATAATCAAAGTGGCGTAAATTTTAAAAAACAGATATTGTGCTTCATTTACGATGTGCGTGGGAAAGGCGTTCCAACATAAAATGAGAGCAAATAAAAAGTAATATAATAATAATCTCTTAACGAAATGGTGGCTTCGGATCAGATCTACACGTGGCGAGTAGATTAATGAAGGTCGTGATGGATTTGTGAAACGACACGTGTGGGGGTATATTTAGAAAGTAAGAAAAGAAAAGGGGGCGGTTTGCAAAGTGGTGTTTTGAGCTGGGGAGCAGGTTTTTGTGCTCCAATACACTCTCAGCTTGTCTGTGTTTCATTTATGCATAGGATCTTATATTTTCACCTCATATGTCGCCATCCTTTCACCTTTCACAATCCTTATTTTCAACTTTTTACTTTTTCCCCCCTCATTTTTTCCATAATTTAAATACACCCTTCATCTTTATTTTTTTGAAAAATTGCAATGGATAATTTATTATAATAAAATAATTATGAATATAATCAAATTTGAAAATATTATCTTTATAGTCATAAATACAGTTCAATATGGTTCTATTTATATTCATTAATACAATATTATTTATTATTAATATTATATTATTTGTTATTAATATAATATTTTGAATTATTAATATAATATTAGTTACGACCAATATAATATTGTGTATTATTAATACTGTATTATTATTATTATTATTCATGTTTAGGAATATAATTACTAATTTTTTTTAAGTGGGTATATTTGTAATTATTTTCAAAATTTTACTAATCTTATAATTTTTTTTTTTAAACCATCCCTACGTTGTTAGATGAGGTTTTTGGGTCAATTTATCATAACTCAAGTTTGAACTATTGACTATAATAATTAGTATAGTAGATTGATCCAAATTTAAGTCCATGTTTTACTTGATTTGTTACCATCGTTTTACATAATTGATGCTCTTGTTATAGATTAATCTTTTCTGCTTTTCATTTTTTTTTCTTTTTCACATTTAACCAACTCCTTGCAAAGATTTTTTATTGCTATTGTTTTTTTTTTTTTTTTAAATATAGATACATTTTATTTCCTTCAAATATTTATTTCTTAAGAAAAAAAAACAATCATAGTATTAAACTGGAATTCAAATTAATTGGATGAGATTTGAAATTCATTAACAAATTATTTGGAGAAAGAAAAATATAACAAATATTGAAATATGTTTTCATTAATAAATATGTACGAAGTGATATGTTAGATTAGTCTAATAAAAAACCACAAGTGGAAAGTTCTGTTTTTTTTTTTGGTTTAATTCATTGATAATGTTCTTTGAAAAATTTAAAAAATAAAGAATCTCGGAAAATTCGGTGGCATTGCAGAAACTTGGATAATCACAAACATAAAAGAAAAAATAATAAACAAAAAAGCTTTGTGATATTTTTTGAGAATTAACAAAATTAGTTTGTAAATCAAAATATTATGGATAAAGTAGTGGTTGTCATTATATTCGATATTAATTAAAAAACTACTTTATAAATTAGATTTTATTAAAAAAAAAATTATATATAAAAAATTATTTAAATTATGTACAAATAAGAAAAGAAATTATATCTCTTTCGTAAGATATTGTGCACTTAAAAAACAGTTTATCATAATTCTTGTTAGGATAACTTACATTTCAAACATTGTTCATCCAAATTTCTGTTATGATAATCTACTCTACAAATATCATTTATCATAATGTGTATAATAATAATTTACCTTCCAAATACTATTTATTATAGTATTTGTTATAATAACTTGAACGACAAGTACCGTTTAAAATAATCGATTTTTTTTAATAATTCAACATTTATAATAATCTAATTATTGTCCCAAATACACCTTAAAAGTTGTAAAATATTATGGATTGATCTAGTAGTGAAGAGAATATTGAAAAATAAAAAAAATTATAGATTTAATCTATGATATCTACCTACACATTTTTATGATAATAAAATGTTGTTGTGTAGTTTATTTCGTGAAAATAATCGAAATGCATATTAATTAACCTTGAGACTCGAGTATCTCACACATCGTTTTTAGAACTCTTGAAATTGTTACCATCAAATCTAAAATATTTACATAATTTTTTTTTGTTTTATTAAATGGAGAGATAATATATCAATATTGATCTTCTAATGGTTGATATTGTAAAATTTGTAAATTTATATAAGCAAATTATCAAATTGAAAATTTGAGAATATTGCACTAACATCTGAATTATTGCAATCCCCACTACTCTCCTACTTTTCCAATCTTTTGACCTCTTATTTTTGGACAAAGAAATATTATTACTGTTTGACCTACCAAACATTGTCCATTTATTTTTCAAACACCGATAGATATTGATATTTTTGCTATAGATTTAAAAAGTGTTTTTTTTAGTTGGTTAGAAAATATATTTTGTTTAAATTTAATAATTGAAGATGCAATTATTTTGTTGCTATATATAGCAAGATAAGATCTATTTGGTTACCTAATCCATGAACTAACTTCCATTTAGAAAAATATATATGTTCTTGACCTGCATGCTAGGCAAACTCCAAAAGGTCTAGACATATTATAAATAATATTGACAAACGAATAAAAATAGGCCACATTTAAATTTTATAAATCATAAGCTTGGATTGGATTACTATTCTATTTTAATTTCTTCTCTATAGAAAAGAAACTTTGCCGACAACGTGACTATTCTGTATTACATAATCTAATATTTAGTGTTTATAATTTTCCATGAAACTGATGTATATGTCTAGTCATTTGGAGGTGACGCAGTGGTTGAACGCGTCCGATTTTTGGAGTGTACTTCCGTCAAGATTTTAAATTTAAGGTGATTGTATAAATTAATTTTCTAAAATTCCGTTTGATAACAATTTGATTTTTGAAATTTAAACTTATTTTTTACAAATTTCTTATAATATGTTCCATCTTTCATACAATGTATCTATTTTTTCTAAAAAAAATAGGTAAATGCTAACTAAATTTAAAAAACAAAAACAAAGCTAATTTTTTGTTTCTAAATTTTTGTTTGGTTTCTAAAAATATATGTAAGTTATAGAAATTCAAACAAAAAAAACATATAGTAAGATAGTTATTGTAAATTTAAATTTCAAAATCTAAAAACTAAAAGTAAAATAGTTATCAAATAGGGCTAAGCGATGTCGAATTTGGTTTCCATTTTTAAAATGTATTTTGGTAGTTATGTAATTAAGTAATACCAAATTCTGGAATCATAAAAAAAAAAGTATGTGTTTTCTTTTCTCCAAATAATTGAAGATCGTTAGTTATGTAGTTGCTTATTCCAATATACCTAAGTCCTAACGAATAAAATGTGCATACGGAGAGAGTATCAATATGGAGGAATAGTTGAATTTACATAACATATAAAATTTATTTCAACATATAAACAAGCTGTAATCCAATCCAATAGTTTTTTTTTTTTTTTTTTTTTTTGAACATCTTAATCCAATAGTTCTTGTAAGCCATATATATATATATAATGTAATATTCATATTGGGTTTGTTATATAATTTTAATATTTGTCAGAAAGAATGATATTATCCCTTTCGATTAATATTGTCGAAACTTTTAGTTTACGGAGATGTATATTAAATACTAGTTTATAACAATCAACAACAATAGTGATCTAATAATATCGGGTACAATTTGATAACCATAAAATTACACGTTCAAATTCTCATTCCTTTTATATTATTGTATAAAAAATTGTTTATAACTAATAGTAATTATTATAACTTCATTTATAAAAAAAAAAAACAAACAAAAGCATAACTAAAAAACCTAAGACGAAATTATAAATTTCGTCTCTATATTTTGAAGAAAGATAGAATTTAGTTTCTATACTTTCAAAAATTAAAATTTAATTTTTTAAATTTTTGAAGAAAGTTAAAATTTTAGCGCATATTATTTTAAGGAATTTAATTTCGTATGATTTGATAAAATCTAAAGATTAATTATTGTCATTAATAATTTTTTAGAATTATATATATGTAGAAATTAGTTAATCATACATATATGACTTGATATTTTTGTCTAATAAATGATTTAACTTACCGTCATCATGAATAATTAATTTCTACGTACTCAATTTTTCAGCAATAAAAAATAATAGAAACTATTTTTTATCTAACTATATGGATTAGATTCTAATTTAAAATCATAAAAACTAAATTCTAACTCTCTTATTTAAAGAGAGATTAAATCCTAGTTTTTAAAATAATAAGAACTAAAACTCTAATTTAATTTCTTTAAACAATAACGACTAAATTTATAATTTATCCAATAACCTAATTAATCAATGTTATAAATTCGAATTTCTACCCTATTATTGAATACAATGAATCATAAATAATTTAATAATTTAAAGATCAAATAAAAGAGGATGTCATCGTGATATTATATCAATTTTAAGATTCTTTCATTAAAAAGTGAACACCTTCCAAACAGGTAGGGTCAATTGTTTAAAGAAAGAAAAAAGAAGAGAAAAAGTTGTTCACCTTGAATCATCCATTACCCCTGGGGTGATTGGATTTTGGAGTTTGGGAGAGGAGAGGAAGAGGAAATAGAGAGGAAGTATTTGTTTGGTTATAGATGTTTTGGAGAGAAGATGTTAGAATTATTATTATTTTTTTTTTTTTGGAATTTAAGTTTTGAAAAGAGATTTTTGATTTTTGATTTTTTTTTTTTTAGGAATTGATGTTTTTTTTAAAAAAAAATTATATTAATTTTTATTGTAATAAAGTTTGATTTTATTTTTTTATAAGATTAAATATGTTTGATGGGATGTGAAGAGGAGTTTGAGAGAAATTGATATGTACAAAAAAACAAATTAGATAATTTCCTCTCCTCACTTCTCTCGACCTCTAAATCCAATCACCCCTCATTTTGATTTGAAATTTTAATTTCTAGATTTTAAAAGCCTTTGTATGTTGTGGTAAAACTAATTGAAAAGAAGTGTTTTAAAATTTTAAAGTAAGTCATTTCAAATATAACTCAGTGTTACACAAAATAAGAAAAAAAAAATCAACTAAGAGAAAATTAGACTTTTAGTAGATACAGTTTCGATTGGTTATATATATTTTAAAATAAAACATATTTCAAAATACTTAATTTTTAATTTTTGAAATAACAAAATCTTTAATTATATAAGATAATGTTGAATAAAATGATGAATAGAATAATAAAAATTATAATATTATTGATAAAGTGATTATTTTGATTTTAATGTGAATTAAAATTTTAAAATAAAACAAATATCTAAATATATTATAAAAAGCATATGAAAGTTAAAATTGAGTATTATTAAAATGTCAGGTATAAAAACGATTGATTTTAAAACATATTACATTGTGTATATTACGTGCACTAACCTCGAATGTACACTCATATTGATAAGTTTAACTTCAACTAGTATAGTGACTAACTGTCACACTAGTACTTTATGTTGGGTTTTATCATACTTCTACGTAGAAAATTTCGTTCGAAAGGTATCTTAGATTTTCTTAGAAGTTCATGCTTTACATCTTCTCAACTATTCTTTGGCCTTTATTCGAGTTTTGGTCTCCAATTAAGTTTTTTTTTTTTTTTAATTTTTTTCTCCTTTTATTTGTTATCTCATACGTGAAAATTTCTTTATTATAATGTTTTTTTTTGTATTATTTAATGGAGTACTTTGATTTTTTTTTTAAGTATTTTTTTAAAAAAGCCAAACAAAACAAATTTAGTTTTCTTTTTTTATTAACAGAAGAAGAAAAATAATATTAGGTGGAGTTAAGAACTAGAAGACAAAATAAATAAATTTTTAGTAAACGAATCTTGTCGTTGACTAGTATCTAAAAATAATTCACAACTCTAATCATAAAAGTTAATTGACTAATTTAATTTAGGAAGAAAAATGGGTTCAGTTCACATTTCTACATTTGTTCTTGCAAGTTCTAGGAGATTGGATGAAATCTGGAGTATTCTCTGTGATATTAGTCAAATATAGAACGAATCGTAAAAGTGATGCAGATTGATTTAGTAATTAGAGACAATCAACAAACATAATTACAACAGATTAAAATATTTTGCTTAAGGTCTAAGTTTGTTTAACAACTCCAAAGCATCATCAATTTTCTTAAGGTTTCAGTTATATCAAATTTCTCCAAATATTGTAATTTTGACTGTTTATCCACCTAGTTTCCCTTAATCCCACTCAGCATATCTTTTAATTGCCAAGTCGGCAAGAAAAATCCAGTAGGAGATTTTTAAGAAGATCCCCAAAATCTTAAGAATTGAGAGTTGTTGTAAGGTTGTAGAATAATCAAAGTGTAACATTTTAGGAAAGTGTTTGGGCCACCGTTTAATTAAAGAGTAGGTTATGTTGGATTATATAATTAAGACGTATTCGGGTGAGTTACCTCATAATTCATCATCTCAACTATAACACTCTTTTTGCTGGTTATAACTTGCACCTCAAATACATTAGTCCTTACTTTTATTTTTATATCTGTGATTGTCTTGTATCTAATTTATACAGATTTTGACTATTCTCAAGAGATTTATTATTCGATCCTACAACATTTAGATGTCAAGAAAATTTGTAAGAAATTATTCTTAGGCTGATGATCATCATAGATTGAATCGAATCACCTCTTAATTCTCTAAAACCATCTTAACTACTAGACCATACATTAAACTTACTATTATAATTATAACCTAGTGTTTATAATAATTCAATAGTCGCACTCAACAAATTCCTAGTTTTTGACAAAAATTGTCCATTAAACATTTTTCCTTTGAGGATGAAAGTTTTAATCCTCATATTCTATACTTTTTACTCAAAAAAAGTAACATGTTAAAATACTCTTTAAGATTTATGAAAAGTACATGGATTAAATTTTGAAATGAATTCTAAAATATGGGAGCTTGAAATTTTAATCTTTTCATTTATTCTTTTTTTGGAATTGAACAATCTTTTCATTCTAACTGCAAACAAGTTCAAATCAATTTCTGTTCAATTGTAACTCAAATGCCTAATATGATACTTATCTTTATAATTTAAAATCAACAAATTAGTTTCTTGATTGTTTGTTGCTCATAATAGCAGAGCAACAGCTCAAAGGGAGAGAAAGACATCCATAAATACCAAAGAAAACTGAAACCACCAGGTCCCTCGGGCATCCTCGGGCCTGCGTTTTTTGTCTCGCGTTTCTTTAATTCTTGATTTTTATTCTGATTAACCATAACAACATGTGGCATATCTTTTATTCAATGAAAGAGAAAAACATAGTGAACCTCTCGGACAACGTCAATTGTCTGCTCTCCACTTGTTTCCTATGAGCAATAACAAAGATTTCTTATTCTTAATACAAACACACCTTCAAAAAGGTGGTGCTAGACATTATAGAAATATAATTCATAAATTTAATATTTAAATATCGTTAAGATATTCGGTGAGAATTATTAGTATTTTTATTAAATATATTATCTAGGATTTTTTAGGAGATGTTTTGAGATTATGCAAAGTTAATAGAAGACAAAAAGGTTTAGATCATTTTTTAAAGTTTATCATGATATCAGAGCCATGAACTTCTCAAATTTATCGGGTGTCGAGGTCATCAGTCTCAAAATTGTGTATATCTCTTCGGTTTGCTTCAATATTAGTTTTCCTGAAGTTGACAATCCCGAGCACTTGTTTAGTTTCGGTTATTTTATAGCTCACCAATGATAGTTTTCCTGCTTATATTGTTGTGATTAGGGTAACCAATATCATCTTCAGTGAAGTCATCTTGATAACTTGGCTGACGTTTATGATGAAGAAAGGTTATTTTGTTTGGACTGTTAAATAAACATTAATGCTATATTTTAATGTGTTGTTTAATTATTGTTAACAAGAGTTTTTTATTTAGGAGTTAGTGAGCTCTTAAATATGGTTAATGGGTCTTAAATTAGGAGTTAGTGACAAAATGGTTTTAGAAATTGAATAGCTAAAATGGTTACAAATTTATGGCCAAGAGTCTTGTAGCACAAGTTTGTAACAGGTATATAAATAGAGTGATCTCTCTATTGTGGGAGTGAGAGCAAGAAAGCAAATAGAAAAATAGAAGTTGAGAAATAAAGAAAAATCTTTTGTGGAAATATTTTAGAATGTCTTGTCTCTCCAGTTACGAAAACAACTATTCTATTCGCAATTTAAGTATTACATGAACCAACTAAATCCATACTTGTCATTTGGTAAATAAGTTATGTTATCGATCCTCAAAGGATTGCTCGGTCGATACCGAGGAAGACATCAAAGAAGCTGTCGATGCTCAAGGATTTGAAGTTGAATATATAAAGGATCCCGCCTAGTGATGTTCCCTTTAAGACTCTTCACCTCGAGGGATAATCATAAAACATATTTAACAAACTTTTTTAATGTCTGTGAGTACTGTTTTCTCCAACTTATGTGCATCTCGACTATTTTTCACGGAACATATACTTGACCCTACAATATTTGACTTTCAAAGAAATTTGTAGAAAATTATTTCTTAGGTAGATGAACTACCAAACATCCTAATGTATTTCAAGTTAAACATATTGGCATAGATGAAACAAAGAAAAAAAAACATGATAAACAAGATAACCAACTGATACTATTACCAAAAGTAATCTATTTGACAGAATTATGTAATTATTTTAGACAGACATAAAAGATAAACCATTAAGAATTGATCTACATAGAGATGTCCACGGGGTGGGGCAGGCACAGGGAAGCTAACACTTAATTTAATTCCCGTCCCTGGAAAAATCCCCATTTTTTTCTCGGGGATCGGGGAGGGGATTCCCCAGCGGGGTCGGGTTCCCTGCGATGATTTTTTTTTTTACATTTTTTAAATATTTTTTTGGACAATACTTTTAAATAATTAGATTTTCTTAGAAAATATCTAT
>JBBMKA010080624.1:0-14450 GCA_037833695.1 Sechiopsis laciniata | reverse complement strand
TATATATATATATAACACGCCAAGGTCATATTACTTTATATATTGGGACAAGTTAAGATTTCTAATATATAATTATTAGCTTACCGTTTAAAATTGATCCAACCTGTAAAATTTATGATTTGAATTGTTGAAGTTATTAATTTAAAGTTCTAATGACCGATCTAGTTAAAACCTAACATAAATTGATTTTTTTTTTCTTTTTAAATTATACTTTTCATATTTGATTCTATTTTATTAATATTTATTTCACTCATAAACCTAGATTATGAAAGTTCAAGCACATGCCTCCTACTCATGCTACTGCATCAAATTATAACACTATTCAAAAAGCAAAAAGTAATATGTAAGTTTGTTTCAAAAAAAAAAAAAAAAAAAAAACTAATATGTAAGTTACAATGTATCTAACTTATTTGTTTATTTTTATATTCTTATCTTTATCATGTATAGTAATATGGATAAAAAGTCAAAAAGATTGTTGTGCGTAATATATCATTCAATTAATTAGATAGTATTCTTCAATGGCCAAACTCTTTCTTTTTCATTTACCTATCTTTATTCTCTCTTGGTTGGGGATACTATATAGCATAAAGAATCTTGACTATATAGCATTTGCTTTTAAAAAATATAGCTTTATATTTTTCCTTTAAAAAAAAAAACTTTTTAGGTGGCAAAAAAAAAATCATTAATTTTTATTTGAATTCAACTATATTTGAGAGATTAGAAATTCCAACTTGTAACATCTTAATTACTAAGTTCTATATGATATCATTGAAATTTTATCTTCTTGGGTTGTTAATTAAAGACGTGAATATTGAAAGAATATATCAATATTAGGGTAAGCTTCTATTAATTAGTTGTATTGGATTTGTAAGAATTGTGATTAAAAGAAGAAATTATAAATTTCTTGATGTTTTTTCTAAATATTTATTTATAGAATTTCTTGTTTGTTTCTTTTACTATTATAATATATATTTTAGTCTCCAAAATTGTATTTAATTTTTGTTTTGTCATCAACAACCATGAATGAAACATTACCTCACTCGATAAAATTGGAGTGGAGTGACGTGACCTTGCAATTATTGGAAAGATAATTACCCCAGATGTGATAGATTTGAAAATCTTTTACTTTTAGTATCCTTTTTATTTGACTTTCTATGGTGTCTTACTCTTACTGGTCAATTATTTTTGCATTTTCTGTTTATATTTAGTTTTTTTTCTTTCAAAATAATTTGTTCCCATTTTTGACAAGTTTATTGAGTATATAGGTTTAATTTATCATGATTACATATTAATTATTTTTTTACAAAATTAATTTATTTTTAAGAAAATTTTACAAAATTACCTTAGTAATCAAATGTAGTTAAGGAAGGTTAACTTATATTGTCTTGTAAAAATGGCAAGCTATACCTAAATCGTTGGACATTCACAAATATATAAAATAAAATGCATGTTTATTGAGTAAATCTTTTTAAACTTAATAATTTTTATGAATTCATGAATAATACCTACAAATAATTTATATATATATATGATGGGGTGTCAAGGTTACAAATTTTCAATTGTGTGGTTCCATAATCTTACTAAGATCGTGGCCAGCCTTTAATGGTATGTAGTTTTTTTAGTTGAAATGAATTACCATTAATATAATCAAACCATCACCGATCCATTCAATATTAATTTAATATCTATATAATATAATCCAATAAAATATATATATGAAAAACGAATACAAACTTTATAAAACCAGACTAAAATATTTGCACCACACACATAGATGAATATAACTTGGATTTGTTCTATTTTACTCCAGATTTTTTAAATGTCAAGTTTTAGTTATGGTACTTAAAAAAAGCTTAAAATTAATCTTATGATGTTTATTATTATTATTATTTAAAAGATTGCTCAGTTAACTATTTCTATAAAATTTTGAAATATATATGTTCATATTTTTTATTTATTATATTAAAATTATTAATATTATTGAATTAAAAAAAAAAAAATGATTATAACCCACTGAATGCCTCAAACTCCCCTCAGGCTCCTACATAATGGTGCACTAATATTTTGAACTGCTTTGATTACTAATAAGTTTAAGAAATAATAATAATTTAATAGGAAAGCATTTAATTCTCGATTATTAATGATTAGTTCTATCTTGACCATCTTCATCATCACTACAACAACAATTCTTCATGTAAAACTCAAACATGTGGGCCACACATTCCGGCACCGAGACCAGAACTCTAACGGCATTGATGTCGCCGGCGACCGGCAAGAACAAGCAATAAACATCACTAGAAAGAGGCCCCATATGGAGCGGCTTCCCTTCGCCAAAATCCAAATCCTCCAACCCAAGTTTAGACCATTGAGAAATCACCAACGTGGCCGACATGTCGGTTCTGACGCTTCTGTCGTCCAACATGTCGACCACGGACCGAACGTATTCGTCGGTCACTGCGGCCTTGGCTTGTTGAACTAATGTGACGCCATGGTGAATGTTGGCGGAAGAGGCGGAGGCGGTAAGTTCCTTAACAGAGGATCGGGCGCATGCGAGGACGAAGGCATTGCCGTAGAATCCAGCGGGGGGTTGAGGGAGGAGCATGCGGTGGCGGACGTTGACGGAGAAGAGGAGGTTGACGGGAAGGGAAGGAGGGAGAGGAGCGGCAGCGGCGACCGAGAGAGAGTGGAGCCAGGACTGCCAAGTGTGGGCTGCCAGGGCTTCGAAGGTGGTGCATTTCAGGGACGGGGTGCAGCGGCGCTTGAGTCGGAGGATTTGGGCGGCGGAGAAGGCGACGGAGACAGGGCGGAGGGGGACGGAGCGGAGGAGGAGGAGGAGGACATGGTTGTGGTTGTTGTGGGAAGGGGTATTTTTGTAATATTGAGGATGGGGGAGGCTGACGTGGAGGGGGTTGCGGGGTTTGAACACGTGGCGAAAATGGAATGGTTTGATTGGGAGAGGGTGGTTGGGTTTAGTGGTGAGGTGGGCCCAGGCATGTAGAAATTGTGACGTTCCCACGCCGTCTGATAGACTGTGGTTTATTCCTGTGCATAGGATCATCCCTCCGCAACGCAAATTGGTCACCTGTTAAAAAAAACCACTATTTAAAAAAACAAAACATTTCAATTTTTTTTAATTTGAATTTAAAAAATTAAGCTCTCTCTCTCTCTCTCTCTCTATATTATTATTATTATTATTATTTTCATCCTTTTTCTTAGTCCTTGGCCATTAAAGCTCGGCTTCTATGAGTTATTTGTTTTTTTTTTTTTTTTTTCTCAATTTCTTTATGATACTTTTGATTTTTCTTGAATTTTTAGTCAAATTTAGAAAAACATATTTTTTTAAAAATTTAAAAAGTGTTTTTTTTTTTTTTTTAACAAATTAAAAAGTGTTTAACTTTTAAAAATATAAGTGAAAAGATAAATGACAAAACAATATACTTAATTGGTGGAAGTTTTTATTGCCAATAAATAAACAAATATATAGTTAGTAGCTCCACCTTTTGTAGGGAAAAAAGTAATTGAGGTTTCCTCTAAAAACATTTCACGTGTTTTATTCATTATTAAAAAATTTCATTGTTGTAAAAAAGTAGCAATGCTTCAACGTAAAAAACAAAAAAAATCATCGTTTTGAAGGTAATATATTTTTCACGCAACCTTTTTATCTTTAGAAATAAGGGTTGGGTCGAGATCTTTTGGTGGCTGGATTTAAACATAATTCATGATTTATGTTAGGCTTGTTTGTTGAATTTTGTGCTACTTATTAGACAAATTTGTTAAATTGAAACTTTTAAAATTTAATTGCAAAAGAGTACTAGTTTCACCACTTTTCAGGTTAGGGAACCCTACAAAAAGGGGTTCATAATTAGTCAGTCATAAACAAACAAAAGCAAAAAAGAAACAAGAAAAAAAATGTGCGAGTGTAAGTAAAAGAAAAAAGTATTTGGAAGTGGGCTACCTTATAATGAGATATATGTAAGAAAATATATTCTCACATAATATTTTCTTTAAATTATAAATTTGAATAAGAATTTAATCTCTATATAATATAGTTATATATAGTTACATGAAACTCAATAGATAGACTATAATTAGTTTATCAAAAAACAAAAAAAAAAAGACAGGCTATAATTAATAATCAGTAATAAACTAAATACGTATTCATTATATATAAACGGGTGCTATCTTTGTTTAAATTAAATAGTTGATTGGATAAAAATTGAGTTACTCATCACTAAGATACATTAAATTAATCTAAAAAAAATACATTAAATTCAAATCACTAATAAAATTCAGTAGATCACTTACTCACGTATGAATAGCTAACTACGACATAATTTGTTAACGATAAATTTTTTTTTATGAATTATAGAAATTAAAATCCTATTTGATAATTGTGTATATTCATTTGGTTTTTTAAATTTAAGTAGATTCTAACGTATTCTTTTCATTATTTTGATATTTATATTTTATTTATATATTTTTAAAAATCAAACTAAAATTTAAAGTTAAAAAAAATTATTTTCAAATACTTGTTTTAGTTGAAACTTGATTAGGACTTACAGACTTTTTTGTGGGAAAAGGAAAAAGAAAACCATGGGTAAAGATTTGAGTAAATAGAAACATAAATTAAAAAAAACAAAACAAAATAAAACGATTATTAAATCCGGCCTAAATTATAACTTTAAAATTATAGGATTAAATACTATTAAAAAAAAAAAATCATAACGAACAAATTTGTGATTTTTTTTTTAATCAAAAGTAATCTATATATTTTAAATATTTTTTTTTGGAGATTAATATATTTTAAATACAAATGGAAGCCACCAAATGGAAAGCATATTGAATATGATTTTTAATGTGATGGAAGATATGAAACGACATTCAACTGGCTGATGGAGAAAAAAGTTTCATGTTCGTGAAAAAATATGTAGAGAAGAAACTTGCCTTTTTTATTTTTATTTTTTATTTTATTTTGAAACTTGCCTATCAGATAATCCCTACTTAAAATTTATGTGGCTCATGCCACAGTTTTTTCAACCAATGTAATTAAAAATAAATAAATTGTGTGACAGCTTTAAATAGAGAGTACATACTTTTTTTTTAGTATTAAGGATATCACAAATCCTATACAGATATTAATGTTCTCGAATAAATGGTAGCAAAATACTAATTTTTAGAATGAAATTCAAAATAATAGTCTTGAACTGAATTACCAACAAATAATAAAATCATTATACCATCGACTTAAAAATTGGTAAGCCTCAGATGGCATCAAACAAACAAAACTAGCTAACTTTTTCAGAATCTACAAACTATTATTCTTTACTTACTCTTTGCCCTTAATTTTTAATTTGTTCTATTATTTTCAAAGAATTAATTTTAGTAAAAAATAAATTCAATAAAATTTAAAATTATCTTTAAAATAATTTTGGAGTTAATTTTATTCAAATTAATTTAATAAAATAGTAATAATTTTAATATAAGAAAAAAAAATACATTATGACCATATTTTAAAAAAGTATTGATGGCGTTAAAAAAAAAGTGTTGATGGAAAGTTAATAAAGAGTTATTTTCTTTATTTTTTTTTGAAAAATATTATTTGTTTAAGAAAACTTATCGAGAAACATTTTAAAATACAAATGCTAAGTTTTGTGAAAATAGAAAGATTAATTTGAACTTACAAAATTATATAAATTAAAATTAAATGAATCTATCTAAATAGTTTCTTAACCATTTTTTTTTGTTAGAAAATATCTAAGGAAAGAGAGAAAATAAACACACACAAAAGCTGCAACTGACCACAAAAGAAAAGGAAAAAAAAAGCATTTGAACTGTTTGGAAAGTAACCACTAGATCTCACTAACATATATATATATATATTTAAAAAAAAATTTAATTATCTTAATAAGTATATATGTGTATATATATATTCTCTTATTAACATGTTATATGTTCTATCAAAAAAACACAAAAATAACATGTTATATTATGCTTTGAACAATACCTTTTTTTTTTCCCTTCTTTCTATAGGATAGAGAGACAAAAATAATAAAATTATTGGACTAATGGTTGTTTGAATTACAACTATACTTCTTTTGCTCGTTTAATTTTTAAAATAAATACAATTCAATTAAATTTTGATATATTAATAACAACCAGATTTGTAGTTCGAATTTTCTAATTTTCTATTGTATTAAAAACAGATTTAGATTTAGTTGTAACACTTTCTATTATTATTAATTTATTATTATTATTACTATTATTTATGCATACAAGTACGGGACGATATTACAATTGTTACAAAGTTTTTTTGCCAACTGTTACAAAATTCTTAAGTACTTCATACATTGTTTGGGGTTTTTTTAAAGGTAGTTTAGGTTATAACTTCAATATAAAATTAATTAAGTATAACTAAAGTAATTTTAAAGAAGTTGAATGTTCAGATCCTTTATTTATTGTTTGACCAAAAAAACTCATAACTTAATATTGATAAAGTTTACAGAAAATAATACTCACCTCTTTAAGGATCGACATGTAATTTGACATTTATGAAAGAGGAATATGAAAAAAAAGGAAAAAGAATAGATTTAAAAATAATAAAAAATAATTGTCCAATTTAAAATATTGGTAGGAAGGAATCTTAGTTAGAACTTAGTGTTGTTTCTACTTTTTTTTTACACTATCATTTTTATAACTTTTTATAATTTATTTTTTCTTCATTTCTCCACCATTTTTCATAAGAACTTTCATTTTTCAGTTCTTAACTAAGTTTCAAAATCAAAATAAAAAACAACATTTATTTAATTTTCAAAATTTGGATTTATGTGTAGATAAAAAGTAGATGATATAATAGAGAATTATAGATTGGATTATTTTTATTACCAAAAAAAAAAAAAAAAAAGAGAATCATAGGTTGGAATATTTTTATTACAAACAAAAATAGAGAATTATAGGTTGGATAAAAACTAAAAGTGCTCATTCTTATGGAATTTTTAATCTAGTGTAAAAAGTACGAGTGAAATCGACTTATATCACACGTCAAAAAACGATAGCAACATCTCAGTTATCAAAGTTATTAAAATTGAAAATTGAAGAATGCAATTACAACAAACAAAATTAGAATATAAATAAAGAAAGCTAACCTGAACAACAAGAGGAGGAATATCCAAGAAACTCAGAGCTTCAAACCGATAAAGAAGCTTTCTCCAAGACCTATTAGGTTTATTAGCCAAATGAAGAAACTCCTCCGCCGTCAAATCCATAAAACCCTCAGCAAAAACAGCCCCTTCCCCATTACACTCCACCTCAAGCTTCCCATCCAACTCCGACGTCAACGAATCGCCACCCCCGCCTCCACAGACCCTCAAACGTCCTGCGAAAGGGTAGTAGTCTTCAAGAACAATGGCGAGAGAGTGCTTGAGCTTGCACGAGCTGACGCCCTTCTCGAACAAGTATACGTATTTGATGGTGAATCGGAGGAAGCTCTGGTCGTCGAGATTTGAGAGGTATAGGGAGTGTTTTGGGGTCGGGTTTGCAGGCGGTATCAGCTCGGGCGGGCCTCGGTAGAGGCAATCGGGAAGCTCATGCGATTTAAGCATTGTGGTTTTTGGGTAATGGTGGTGGTGATGAGAGAAAGGGAAAGAGGGGGTAATTTGTAGAGGAAGAGATGTGAAGGTGGGAGGGTGATGGTACAATCAAATTCCTTAGAGAGAGAGAAAAAGAGTAGAGAGAGGTTAATTAAAAGTTTTATTTTTATAAAACAATTGTGACCTTGTTACCGAACTTTTTGTGTCATGGCTTTTTGAACTTCAAGTGTGTGTGTCCCGATAAAAATTTTTAAAAATGAATAGTCATTGGAAGGGGTATGTTTAAATGGTTATGAGAAATTTAATGAAGATAAAACATTATTTGTATTTAGACATTTTGAATGGTTGGTAGTTCAGAAGAATTATGACACAAAATTTTTATTTAAATAAATAAGTTATAAATGATTGAAGTAAAAATGATATTATACTTATTCTAAAAAAAAATGATATTAGACTAGAGAGTTTTATTAGAGATGTCTATGGGGCGTGGCAGGGCAAGGGAATGACCTCCCCGTCTCCGTCCTTGCCACAAAAATTAATTTTATCCTCGAAAAAATTTCCGTTTTTATTTTTTCGGATCAGGGCGGGGATTCCTCGTTGGAATTTTTTTTCAATTTAATTTTTTTTTTCTTTTTCATTATATATATATTTTTTGACAATAATTTCAAATAATTAGATTTTCTTAGAAAATATCTATAAGTTTTAACTATAATATTAATTATCAAAGAAATATATTCACATCCGTAAATAATTTCAACAAAAAATATATATTCATTTGAAAATTAAAGGGATAAAATAAAGAAAAAAAATTAAAAAAAAAGATAAACGGGGCAAGAATCGGAGAATCAGAATACAATTCCCGTTTTCGTCCTCGTTTAGCCAACGAGAATTTTTTTTCCCGTCCTTGGCTCCGTTCCCCAAGGGAAAATGGATCACATCCTTAAGTTTTTTTTTTTTTTTCGAAACGGAACAATAAAAGTAAAGTTACTACTAGATGATTTGGGCACTCCTCCATCCATCTACCTTCTTGATTGTCTACGCTCGTCATTTGTGCTAACTCATGAGCAAGCATATTCTTCTCCCGATTGCACCAATTGAAGGAGACGAACCTAAAATTTTGAGCCAATTGTAATGTCTCTTCAATAAATCTTCCAACCTCCGTGCGGTAGTTGTATCGTTGTTGTAATAAATTTATCACTCGCAATGCATTGGAATCCACCTCAACACGCTGAAAACCAAGTTCAAAAGCCATCTTCACCCCATCTCTGATGGCCATAGCTTCCATAATTTCTGGGTTAACAATCCAAGTAACCGGTTGAGACAACGAAAACATCACTTCTCCTTTAAAATTGCGAATAATAGCTCCATATCCACCTCTACCCTCTGCATAATTTATCACTGCATCTGTATTCAACTTATAATTCTCGCTGCAAGGTGGAACCCAAAAATTATGGTGTAAAAGCTGTCTCTTTTGGTTTGGATCCCCACAATGAAAACTGGCCTTGCTTGTCGAAACTCACAAAAATTGACAACAATACTCCAAGTTAAAACTGAAATTAGATTAAAAAAAAACCTCCTCCATCTTTGTTGTTGGCCACCTCTTTGTTCCTTTCTTTCCAAATACACCAATACATTAATAAGAACTCTTCCATTCTGACATCCCTAAGTTTTATGTGGATTTACTAAAGTTTTACGAAAGATTTTATGAGATTTAATTTTTTTTTTTTTGAAAAATTGTTCTAAGCATGCATCAATTCGTAAATAAACTCTTACAATGATTTTTTTTTTTTTTTTTTTTTTTAAAATTTTATTTAAAAACATGATGTTTGATGTTGTGTCTAAGAATACTATTTCCCTCCTTAACAACATAAGGATGAGTTTTTTTATTTTTTATTTTTATTTATTTATTTATTAATTTTTTTGAATTATAACAATTAGGGGAGGAAGATTTGAATTCATGATCTCTTGATAATTGAAAGTACACTAATGCCGTTGAGCTACTGCTGCTATTGTATGCCATAAGCATGAGTTTTTTTTGTTGACTGACAAGAAATTATTTTAGGGAGTTCTTATTTGTTTTTGTTTTTTGTTTTTTGCGTTTTTATTTCAGGGAGTTGATATAATGCCGTTTTGATTATTTTTAATTTTTTTAATTTTTTTTTTTAATTTGACCACCATTAAAAATCTTAACTTTTATTTATTTCTTTTTTCATGAAAAAGAAAAGCAGAAATCACGTTGTTTTTTTATTATACGTGTCAAAAAATTTAATGTTGTTAGTTGGAGATATTTTTTGAGAACGTTGGTTGGAGATTCTGTTAATCAATTATGTGTAAATATTATCTTTTGCCTGTTAGAGGTCACAAAACAAAAAAAGAGAGAGCATATATTCGACTTTAATTTTGTACTTAATACGACTTTGAAACTAAACAAACTTGATGATATTTTATTAGACATGTGTAACTCTACTTAAAAAGGTTCGAAAGTTTGAAATCTCTATTCTTAAACTTTGTACTACATCAACCTTTCCCTCGTTATTTGGTACAAATTTAACTTTAAGGCGACTTGCTCTAGGGATGGCTCTTATAACGCCCCAATTTTTCACTTATGTAAATAAAATATCTTTTGGATTCTTGATAAAGGACTAAAGATGTTTAACTGCTTAAAAGATGTTATTTTTCTTTATTGCTTTCGGTTTATCTACGCTGGTCTCTAACTTCTTTACTTGTCTTGATTTATTTTACGCATTAACTTTCCTTGTTAAACATTTATAGTTGATTTATGAGGATGCTTTCTTACCTTGTTGTTATTTTCTTTATTATTAGCACGAACTAATTCTATCACGAGAAGGATAAGGGTAACATGAAGTATAATTAACCATCAAAACTTGTGAGTAAGGGATGTTGATGATAGCATGCATGTTGAATTAATCTTGGCACATGTCATTTAAGAGACCACATAGTGTCCGCTTTTTATTCACTCTTGAGAAAGAGGTTAGGTTGAGAACTCGGTGTATGTCTTTAGGTTTGCATAACATTTAGTGGGAGCCTAGAAATATTTAATGCACTAATGTGGTAATGTTTGATCTTAATGCTTAAGGAAGTCGAATGACCAACTTGATCATCATTTATTGAAAGTACTACAGAAGCAGAGTTTAGACATAAGTAGGAATACGTCACTTCTCATTAGCAAAAGTGATCAGAATACGCAAGTAATTAAATGACATAATTCCCCTAATACGACCATACTATTCTTAGTCATTAGAACTTTTATTCTTTTCATTGCAATTATTTGACATCAACATTTATTCAACAATTTACATTCAACCTCACAAAACCTCATCCAAAAATATTTCTTTTACTTTTTGTACTTAAACTCTAAACACGATTACGAACATAAACTAATTATTCAGTCCTTATGGAGATGACTTTTATTATTTATCACTTGCTGCAATAACTGTGTATGCTTACACCATGCTTAAGAAATATTTTCGCTTTGTGTCAACTGAACTCCCTTTTAATTATTTCAAACATGGTTATAAGCAACAAGTAGCTAGAAACGCAACGTCACAAGATAGAATCCACTCATTCCCTAGTTGTGTGGAAGTAGAAGAGTAGTTCCTTTAACAACTGATTCTAGTGGTTGAACATACCAACCTCTCAATTGCCTAAAAAAACACTAGTTTATGGTTGGACCGTAAACAACTTGTTCGCTAGAGGAGTCAGTGCCACTTGAGGTGAAAGATTTAATTACACGGGTAAAACAGACTTTTGACCTAAATTTAATTATGAGCTACTTGTGTAGGATCAATTAACAGATGACCGATTATATCCATGGACATAAATTGTCATACATTGCGTAAGAATGCAGCTCATGCCTTAAAGCGAAAGTGTTTAGTCCAATTAATCTCTTATAGTGGAGCTTACAATATGTAGGTCCATAGGTCTTTAGGCTAGCTCATTAGAACAATAGGTTTGTAACACCCTAGAATTAATAGTATAACAACATCCATAATATCTAATATACAAATCCAATTGGGTTCCAAGATTATGAATCCAACCCTGAAGTTGACTCGCATAGCCTCATTGAACACAAGTAAGTCCGAAAACCTCAACCCTACATCATGTAAAAGAAACAATATAGAGAAGGGGTGCGTATAAAAATACTCAGTAAGTAGCCTCCTGTCAGACCAAACCTAACCCTCCCCTATTTGCTACTCTCTCTACTTAGATGACTACATCTAGGGAAAACTGAAACCTCATCATGAATTAGAGAGCACATCAACTCATTAAATCGAGCGACTATCGTTATGCTAGTTACACTCAGCATATCCACTAAGAGGTTACTCTCAAGACAACAGCTCGAATTTAAAAAAATGACTTTGCACTGCGGTAGTGGAGAACAATCTCATATACTTGTTTTCTAACTCTAGAAAATGTCCCTGGTATCGATAAAAAACATCCTTCCAATGCCACGTATAATAAGAAAGCACATACGCGCTTCCTGAAAGATCCTGAACTCACAATTGAAGCTCGTATCAAGGTATGAAACCTTGAACTAAAGCTCTCTTCAGGAGCATCTCATCTTAGTCATTAAACCGATTTACGAAAGAAAGTTGTTCCCTGCCTTTGTCACGTTGTAACCCACAATCTAAGCTCTCACCTTCCAGCCGCTAGATTCAGAGATGAGCTCGATACAACTAGTGGTACAAACTGAAGACATCTATAGAGTCTTCAAACTCACTCTAGTTCAATAACAAGGTCATCATAAGACTTCAACGCTAATTCTAGTTATGATCCGTTCACAATAATTCAAACGTTTTGAAAGAATATTTGCATAAATAATAGATGCATCTCACGCTTTAACAATCCTTTACCGGATAAAATCATACTTTTAACCTGCAACCACCATTCCTCAACTTCCACACTATATAACATCAAAACCTGCACACTACTATACAAGGACAAGCTCGTGCAACAAACCTCTAATAATATATAAGTCATCACAACCATATAGAACATTCAAAGACTCCCAATGATAAGCACACACAACCCTTGAGGTACACCACAACTTAGTAGATCCATAATATCGATATACTTTCACAAGTAATTTTTACACATATGTATACATCAATGATCATAAGAATAAACTAAATCCTAAATTCCTAAATGAATTCTTGTAAGGCATGTCCATAACCTTCCAAACTTGCAATCCATCACAGCTACGAGAACAAGCAACAACTCATTGTCATTCCAAGTAATACAATATATATAATCAACTCAATAATTCATGAATCCCTACACATAATACATCTTTAGCTCGATGATATACAACTAATACACCATCACACTTTTATAAAACATAATGGTCTCATGGTCCTCATTATATATCTAGGAGCAATTAATAACATCAATAAACTTACGAAAAATGGGCCTTTAACTACTTACCCGGTTTAAAGTTTAGGAAGATCCAATCAAAACATAACATATGTTAAATTCATAACATTGAGATTATCTTCATCAGAGTTTAGTTTCTCATATCTTCTTGAAGGCTGCAACATAAACAATTGGTTGGAAATAAAACAAAAGTGCCAAGCTAAAATCTACTTCTCAACTTCTAGCAAAACCAACCAAAGTTTAAATACTCCCTAAATACTCACTTTCAATTGAATATACTCACTTACAATTTAATTTCGCTGGTTTCTGCAAAATACCCACACAAAATCATCAAACCCGAGCTCAAGCAACCCCGTCAGAGTTTTGGACATACAGAGGTCAAAACTCAGTATTTTCATGCAAAGTTATATATCAAAAGAAAGAGGAGAAGAAGACGAGTTCAACACAACATGAATTGGTTTTATCCTGAACTAGTATAAAGGATTTACGTTTATAATACCGTATTAAAACATATTAAGGACTATAGATTTAAATACTTTAAAATTGATTACATTTTTTATTATTTTGTGAAGAGAGACCGTCGGTCAAGTACAATTTTCCTACTTTTTATGATGGAGATTCTGTCACAGACATATTTGTTCTTTTTAAAGGAGAAACCGGTATAGACTTCTTGGTATTTTTTTTTTTGAGGAGAAGCTGATACAAACTTTTTTTTTTTTTTTTTCTAGGAGATGACTCTATAACAAGCAGCTTTGTGGCAGGCTGATACAAACTTTTTTACTTTTTTTCCAAGGAGATGACTTTGTAACAGGCCACTTCATGGCTTGTTTTAGAGTAGAAGCTGGTACAAACTTTACTTTTTCAAAGAAAATGAATATGCAGCAAACTTATTGGCTTTTTTTAATAGAAAAGATTGTACAAACTTGTTGAATTTTTGGGATGAAGAAGACTATGACAGTATACAATTAATATAATTTGTGTTAATATTTATAATCTAAATTAATGGGGAAATAATTAACTTATACATATACATACCTTCTTGGATGCATTGGTCATTTTTATAACCGATGTACGAGGCATTGGCACGAAGGTATTGCCAATGTCTCCGAGAAACCGTAGCTCTTTATTCAACGGCTAGTTAGCATTACCTTCACAGACTATTATATCACCATGATGTATTATAGTATACGAGCCTAGAGGAACTCCATGGATCTTTGCATTTTGGTCCTTCATCTCGTACATTGTACCTATGAAATTTTTTTTATATACTGATTGAATTTCCAATTGACATGGTGTACCCTAAAAGAAATAATTAATTACTTCAAGTCAAACATTGAAACGAGCTAGTTAGTAAGAAAAAAGTACCTCTCCTACGTCTTGGCTAGTGGGATTGTTGTAACGGCCCAGTTTTCATTCCGGTTCCCCAGGTACGTTCGGTTACAGTTTCTGTTGTTCGGTTGGGCCGTTAGG
>JBBMKA010080603.1:0-14450 GCA_037833695.1 Sechiopsis laciniata | reverse complement strand
ACAACACATACCTAGCATGGTACTACGAACTTAAAAGCAGGGAAATCAAGCATGCTGGAAGGACAAACCTAGCATGGAACTAACATGTGAAGCAGAAATCAAACATGCTAGCAGAACAGTTCAGCAATCAATTCCTATCCTCTATCATGCCAATAACAATAAACAAGCATACAAGAAAGCATCAAAGAAGTCCTGCAGGGTCCACACAACTCCGACAAGGAATCCTTACCTGGAAAACAAGCAGATACAACAAACAGATATAATTTGCTCATTGTGCTGCAGACAACAACCTAGCATAAGAATACAAGTAACTAATTAATATCTAGCTGCTAAACGGAAAGGCAATCACACGCACACAGCTCGGGAAGGAATTTACCAAAACCAAGAAGAGCACAAACCTCAGACTCACGGCTGCTAGGCTGCGGGCACACGGCTGCAGGGCTACGGGCGCGCGGCAGTGCTCGGACAGGGTTGCAAGGCCGCTCGACGGGTGCAAGACTTGGCACCGGTGAAAGGCTAGTTCGCGTGCAGGCAGGCGCAGGGGTGCTAGGGTGTTGCTGCTAGTGCTCGGGCGGCTGGGGCACGCGAAGGAATGCTCGAGATGCGTGCGGGGCGAAGGCGATCGGCTGGGTGTGAGACGGGCGCGCTGGGCGAACGGCTGCGCTGCGGGTGTGGCGATCAGCGAAGGTGCGGACGAGCTGGGCAGATCTGCGGGCACGCTGGGAGATCGTGGCCTGGGCGTGCGAGTGGCGATCGAGGGCGAGCTAGGCGTGAAGACAGGCTGGCGTGCGGATGAGTTACTGCTGGATCTCGCAGGGGTGTGCACGCGATTGGGTGCTACGGCATGCAGCAGGGTGAGCTCGGTCGTGTGGCTGGGCGAAGGAGATGTCACGGCTGGGCTGCTCGGCGGAAAGGTTTTGGCAAAGGGAGAAGGGTTGAGGAGAAGCTATGGTGCTCGACAATGGCTTGATGTCTCAGAAATTGAAGAGGAGAAGGAGAATGCGAGTGAGGAAAAAAATACGGCTACTCTCCCTTTAGGCTAGGTCTCAGCACAAAAGAAAGGGAGAAGGGAGGTCGGGACACGTGTCCCTTCTAAGTCCTAGGTTCGAGTTCTGGCGAGGGCATCCTTTTATTCTGTTTTCCCAAATAATTAACTGAGGCTCTAAATCTCCCAAAACGACAAAGCTAACTCCGGAAACCTGTAACCAAAGGAAAACCCAACTTAGCAAACAAACCGAACAATCCCGAAACCTTAGAAAATTACGAGACTACCCTTGGAGGCTAAATTACCAAAATGCCCCTAGAGGTCCAAGCTGCCCTAACGGCCCAACCAAACTACAGAAAATAAAATCGAACGTACCTGGAGAACCGGAATGGAAAACTGGGCCGTTACATCTTAAGCTGTCATTAATCTCAATGGTAGCAGGCATAAATCCACAAAGATTTCTCTTCACTTTTATTACGAGCTTGAGAAACATTGATCAAGTTTAGAGTGTCGAAGCTTATCTCTTTTAGTCCCCCAAAATATCTACCAATAGCTTCAAAAGAGTCCCGAATCCAAAATTCCGAAGGCAAGTTCGAGATAGAGATCCATCTCCATAACCTTTAATGCAATGAGGACGACTATAAAGAGATGAGTCCACCTTTCTAGAGATGAGTTCCACTTTTCTATAATAAGGTGATGAGAACCGTATATTGCCCACTTTCCAAGGGAGGAAATGAAATTAGAAATATCATTTCTAGGAAGGGAAATGAGACCTTTATCCGCATGAAGACCATTGATAACCACATTAGTTTTGAATATCTTCGAGAGAGATTCAGCAATTTCGGTCCAATCATCATGAACAAAATATTTTGAGACAACCCATAAGCTATCGAAGTCGAGCTTCAAAACCTTTAAATTTCTTTTAACCCAATAAGAAACTTCGAATTGATCTTTTAAGGGCTTATCAACAATAGACCTGTCATTAGCAACAATAGTTTTATCAGCAGCATTAGCACTAGCAGAGACATCTGTATTCAAAGTAGGATCATTCCTTGGAACATGTAGAAGCAGAGCAGAGATATTGATCAGATCCCAAAAAGCTTCAAGACCTTGATTATCATCGCCAAAAGGAATGTGAATGAAATTCCAATCACCTTTCTTAGGCCAAACCACCAAATGACAGAACATACCATTTGTATAATGAAACTTGCTTATTCTTAATGACCCAAAGGAGTCAGAGTAGTTTACAAGGAAGAAGTTATTTGAGGGGAGTTTAGGAGATAAGCTATGAATCTCCCCATCCAATTAAAGTGAAGGATAGAAAGAGGAATGGATTTAGCAAAGATGGAATCCTCAACCCAATAGAGGGAATCTTCTTGACGAATACAAAATGGATCCCCAAGAATGAAGCTCCTAACGATTTCCATGGAAAAGAGGCAAGAAATAAAAATTCTTAGACCAAGGGAAAACACAAACAAAATTCGTACGAAACAGCCAACGAACACTAACCCACAACTGGTACGAAGCAGGAGCAGAATAAGAAGAAATAGAAGGATAGGTGGACAAAGACAGAGATAGAGAACGACAGAGGAAAGACAACAAACAAGAAAACAACCATGAAGAGACATTGGAAGAAGATGAACCTACTCAATCTTAGTAAAACAATCTTGATTCCAAACCCAACATAAATTAAAAGCATTCAACAACCAAGTGCAAAGGGATAAGACAAACAAACAACCCCACAAAAGTGGTTGCAATTCCTCATACTCGCGCCTACAAAGCAATGCTCGAGCAACACAAAAGAAGAATGACTTTGTACACCAATCCTTAGTGTTGGCTCTCCTATGTAAAACCTACAAGTTACAACCCAAAAACATTTACATTCCTGGAAAATTTAACTTCATTGGAATACCTTCAAAAGAGAGGACAGGAGAAAGTAGAGGTAGGATGAGGAGAAGGTGGTCTGACAACACCGGATGAATAAGGGATTTGGGGTCCAAAACTGAGAGTCCCTACCATCATGAAGCACACACATACCTTGGAAGATAGAAAGAAGTCACCAACATCAACGGTCTCTCTATGTGAAAGATACAAACAAAACCTAAAGACAACGAGGATCAATGATCAGCATACAAAAAAATAGAAGCAACAGATGTAACTATTGAAACGTTTTAAATCATCGATCAACCCAAAAGCATAGCGGATGGGTTGGAGTAAATGAAATTGTATCAACTAACATTCCCCTTCACTTGTGGGCTTAGAAATTTTGAGAATACCTATCAGGTGGAAATCAATATTAATTAAGGATGAAATGACTCGGTAGTGACTCGAACATAGGAATTTCTACTCTGGTACCATATGAGAGTCAAGAGAAGTAAACTTATTTATTAAAAAAACTTCAACAATAAAAAATACATGAAAATACTATTGCTTTTTAACCTGAACCGATTCGCTTTGGTTGTTGAGTTGGGCCGAACATGTTTGATTTGGTAAAAAAGAAATAGGGTTTTGAACTCTCGCCCTTTATTTGCTGGAGCCACAGAAAAAAGAAGAAAATGGAAAGAAAAAATAATAAAAAAGAAGAAAAATAAATGTGAACAGAAATGAGGGACAGCATAAGTAGAGAGAGTAAAGGGTCCATTATTTGATGTTTTAAAAAGAGGGAGAAGGAACATGCTCTCAGTTACCTTTCTTTTTTTTTAAAGAAACCTAAAGCTACTGAGAAACTAACTACTTGGATTGAGAAGCATACATCGTGAATCCAATGTGCAAATGAAATGACTAAGGGAAAAACAAATGTGAACAGAAAGGGGGAGAGAGATGGGGACTATTAGAGAATATGAAGTTCCACCTCAAAACCCATTGGCAATGAGGGGAGTAATCCATATCTTTTTATATTGATGTTGGACTTTCCATTTTTCCAATATGAGACAGTTGTGAGATCCTAACATGCCCCCTCAAGATGGTGCCTCTTTTGGGCTTGCCAATCTTGAATCGGATCTCAATTTCATTTTTATAGGACCGATACCCATTTGAGATTAATGGGATTTGATACCATATTAGAGAATATGAAGTTCCACCTCAAAACTAATTGGCAATGAGGGGAGTAATCCATATCTCTTTTATATTGATGTTGGACTCTCCACTATTCCAATGTGGGACAATGTTGAGATCCTAACAGGGACAAATATGATTAAAAAAGAGGAAACAATCGGAGAAAGGAAGGTTGGCTGGGTTTCGTCGAAGCCTTTAGGCGGAAGAGGGTTGGAGGGTGGCAAAAAGAGGAGAGAGTTGGTGGGAGAAGCACGAAGGCTGACCTGAGGTCGGAAAAGATGAAGATTCCTGGGAGTTTTTCTTTTTAAAAAGAACAAAATCGGAAAAATAAAATAAAGGAAGTGATAGGGTTTAAGATTTGCATTTTTAAGAAACGAGGAGGAATGAGGAATAAGGATAGAATTGAGTTTGATTTTGGTGTATGGGATAAGGTTTTTGTTAGGCAAAATTAGCTCAATGCCACCAAAATATAATCAATCCAAATTCACAATAATTTAGACAAAAATATTCTTGCCTTTCCTAGATCAAATTTGAGTTCCAAATTGCACAACGAAGTTATCAATTTGAAACGATGAGCTTAAAAGCATAGATAAAGTAACCTAAACTTTCAAGCAACAAGAACGATAATTAAATCAAGTTTAACGGATGAGAAAATTGACACCTAATTTATACTCGTTCACCCAATGATGGCTACCTCCAGTCTTCTGCTACCGATGCAGGTTCCACTCAAATATCAGGGAGAAAAATTACAAGAGTATTACAACGCTCTCAAGAATGGCTACTCACTTTTCTTTCAAAGAAAAGACTCACGAGTCACTCAAGAAAAATACTAACTCTTCAAAGTGCAAAAATTATTTTTTAGCACTTTTTTTTAATTCACCGCAGCTGCTCTCATTGTGCAACACACAAGAAAAATCAATTTCTTGTTTTGGCACTCACATTCTACGGCACACCCTTCACACAGACGGCACACACAAGAATTGCAATTGCAATTTCCTTTTATAATTGCCATTCACGGCAGTTTAGTGTAAACAAAAAAGGAAATAAGGTAATGGGCCTACATGGGCCCATTTTGGTTTGGCTTCATACTTAACAATCTCCCACTTGAAGACAAAACAAGCAACATGTCTTCCATCCAACGGTAGCGACTCATCTCTACTCATGGAGAAGTCCAACTAAAGTTGTACACAACTTCAGTTTATCAACAGGAACAGTTTTGGTAAACATATCAGCTGAATTCTGGATTCTGGCTTCCTGGTATCTTTTCAAGCCCTAACAATCCAACTTCCAAAGCTGATCTGATAAAATGGTATCTCACATCTATGTGCTTCATTCTCGAATGAAACACTAGATTCTTTGCTAAATGATTAGCACTCTGACTATCACAATGCAAAGTCCCCTTACTCAGTTTCAAACCAAGTTCATTCAGAAAAGATTGAAGCCATATCATTTCTTTACTTGCTTCAATAACTGCAACATACTTAGCTTCTGTAGTAGAAAGTGCTACTATCTTCTGCAATCTCGAAACCCATCTAATTGCAATATCACCAAAAGTAAAAGCATATCCGATAGTACTTTTCCTACCATCTGTATCACCAGCCATATTTGCATCCACATAACCTTGCAGTTTAAAATTCGACTTCTTAAAATGCAGAGCATAATCAGTTGTCCCTCTCAGATATCTGAAAATCCACTTAACTGCATCCCAATGCTGTTTCCCTGGATTACTCATGTACCTATTGACAACTCCCACAGCATGTGTAATATTGGGTCTTGTGAAAACCATAACATACATCAGTCTCCCTATAGCTGAAGCATATGGCACTCTAGCCATATCGTTTATGTCTTTCTCTGTAGTGGGTGAGTGCTCCTTAGATAATTTAAAGTCACAAGCTAAAGGAGTACTCACAAATTTTGCATTTTCCATGTTAAATCTCTTTAACACCTTTTTCACTTATTCTTCCTGTGACAATATCAATATACCATCTCTTCTCTCAATCCTTATTCCTAAGATTTGTTTGGCATCTCCCAAATCTTTCATATCAAATTCTTGAGATAATTCACTCTTTATCTTCAGAATTTCCTATTTTTTCGCACCTACTACAACATATCATCAACATATAGCAGTAAAATAATATACGAGTTACCTTGAGACCTTATGTAGCAACAATGATCTGCCTGATTTCTATGAAAATCCACTGATGCACATAAAACTATCAAACTTCTTATACCACTGTCTGGGTGCTTGTTTGAGACCATACAAGCTTCTCTGAAGTTTGTAAACTATTTTCTCTTGTCCCTGAACTGTAAAACCCTATGGTTGTACTATGTAAATTTCTTCATCCAAATCTCCATGAAGAAATGCAGTCTTTACATCCATCTGTTCCAGGAACAAATCCTCTTCTACCACTATCGACAATATAGTTCTAATAGTAGTCAGTTTAACTACTGGAGAAAATATTTCATTAAAGTCAATACCTTTCTTCTGTTGAAAGCCTTTGACTACAAGCCTTGCTTTATATCTTTTGCTACCATCTTATTCTTGCTTGATTCTATAAACCCACTTGTTCTGCAAAACTTTCTTACCTCTTGGTAACTCAGCTAGTTGCCATGTGTGATTCGTCATAAGAGAATCCATCTCATCTTTCATGGCTAACTCCCACTTAACAGAATTTTCAACTTGAACCGCCTCATCATAATATTCTCATTCACCTCTGTCAGTCAATAATATATAATTAAGAGTAGGGGAATACCTTTATGGTGGTCTGATAGTTCTGCTCGACCTCCTAACTGGTGGAGGTGGCGTTCTCTGAATTTCCTCATATTCCACAGTCTGTTCAACAATTTCAATAACTGGCCCTTCAGTTTCCACAACTATTTCTTCAAGAGTAACTACATTATGATCTTCAATTCTTGTTGTTTTGGTCTCAACATCAGGAAGACTTATATGCTGAGTCTTCTCGTCTCTACTTTCATCTATCTTTGAATCAACAATTGTTGTTCTATTCTTGTACAGAACTTCCTCATTGAAGATTACATCTCTGCTTCTAACTATCTTCTTGTTTTGGTCATCCCAAAACTTGTAGCTCATTTCAGCATCACCATATCCAATAAAGTAACACTTCTTGAATTTAGCATCTAGTTTACTCCTGTCTGCAACATCAAATGTGAAGGTAAGACAAATAACCAAAAACCTTTAAATGAGAAAGGTTTACCTGTTTACTGCTTCATACTTCTTCAGGCAATTTGAAATCTAGTGGTATGGTCAGGTTCCTATTGATCAGATAGGTTGCCATGTTGATCGCCTCAGCCCAGAACATCTTAGGCAATCCTACATGTAATGTCATACTCCTAGCACTCATTCAGCATCCTGTTCATTCTCTCTGCCACACCATTCTGCTACGGTGTCCCTGGAACCGTCTTTACCATCACAATACCATTGTCTGCATAATATCTTTTGAATTCCCCATTAACATATTTGCCACTATTATCTGATTTCAAGCTCTTGACTTTCAGACCTGTCTCATTCTCAACCATAGCCTTCCAAGTTTTGAAAATAGAAAATACATCAGATTTATGTTTGAGAAAATAAGTCCATACCTTTCTGCTTGAGTCATCTATGAAAGTCACATAGTATCTGGAACCACCAATGGAAGATACTTCAGAAGGCCCTCACACATCACTGTGAACTAACTCCAACCTCATTGGTTTTAGCTTTGCTTCTGTCTTTAAGAAACTGACTCTTTTCTATTTCCCAAATACACAGCCCTTACACAACTTGTGTTCAACCTCCTTCAGACCCTATAACTTCCCTGCAGAGTGAAGAATTTTCATACCTTTTTCACTAATGTCTCCCAATCGGTTGTGCCATAAATCAGTTTGACTTGAATGATCCACAACTACTACCATGTCTTTGTCATTACTGGTAACATACAAAGTTCCTGACTTGCTTCCTCGAGCAATCACCATGGCGCCTTTTGTAACCTTCCAATTTCCTTGGCTAAAGCTTGTCTCAAAACCATCACTGTCTAACTGCCCTACAGAAATCAAATTCTTCATCATATTTTGAACATGACGTACCTTCCAAAATTTTCAAATCGAATCATATGTAATTTTCAATTTTACGTAACCAATCCCAATGATGTCTAAAGGCTTCCCATCAGCAACTTAATTCTCAAGAATGTCACGCTGACCTGTAGTATGAAACGATGCACCTAAATCTATCACCCATGTTTAATGAGCACATTCCACTTCTAGAACTAGAGCATCTTGTGCCTCATTAGCAACAACATTTGCACCAACTTTATTGCCCTCAGTTTTCTTTGGGGCCTTGTAGTTATTTCTCAAATGTCTAGTCTTACCACAGTTCCAAAGGTCCATTTTTCTTTACCTAATATAGACCAAATGCTGGATCGCATAACAAGAAAGAATACTACTGCTTCCTAGATGGATATTCGGGCTACAATCAAATCACCATCTATTTGAAGGACCAAGAGAAAACCATTTTCACTTGCCCTTATGAAACATTTGGATTTAGAAGAATGCCATTTGGGCTTTGTAATGCTCTAGCAACGTTTCAGAGATTCATGATGTCCATTTTCTTGGACATGATAGAAAATGTCATGGAAGTTTTTATGGATGACTTCACAGTGTTTGGAGATGATTTTTCCAATTGTTTGGAAAGCCTGAAAAGTGTTACAACACAGTGAAAAGATGCATCTGGTGCTGAATTGGGAGAAATGCCACTTCATGGTGCGAGAAGGAATCGTTCTTGGTCATAAAACTTTGAAGGCTGGAATGGAGGTTGACTAAGCAAAAGTTAAAACAATTGAAAAATTGGAACCTTTAAAAAACGCTAGAGGCGTGCGAGCTTTTTAGGTCATGCTGGTTTCTACAGACGTTTCATTAAGGATTTCTCTAAAATTGTGAAACTAATGTGCGAGCTCCTAGAAGTTGACCGCCCCTTTAATTTTGATAAAAGATTCTTCAAGCTTTTGAAAAGCTGAAGGAAGTGCTAACTACTGCCCTGATCATGATATCGTCTAACTGGGAGAAACCCTTTGGGCTTATGTGTGATGCCAGAGATTACGCAATCGGGGCTATTCTAGGGCAGAAAGGAGAAAAGTTAATCCATCCTATATATTATGCCAGTTGCACTCAAAATGACGTGTAACTCACCATAGACCAAATGCTAGATTGCATAACAGGAAAATAGTACTACTGCTTCCTAGATGGATATTTGGGCTACAATCAAATCACCATCGATCTGAAGGACCAAGAGAAAACCATTTTCACTTTCCCTTACGAAACATTCACATTTAGGAAAATGTCATTTGGGCTTTATAATGCTCAAGCAACATTTCAGATATGCATGATGTCCATTTTCTTAGACATGCTAGAAAATGTCATGGAAGTTTTATGGATGACTTCACATTGTTTGGAGATAATTTTTCCAATTGTTTGGAAAACCTGAAAAATGTGTTACAACACTGTGAAAAGACGCATTCGGCTCTAAATTAGGAGAAAGGCCACTTAATGGTGCGAGAAGGAATCGTCCTTGATCATAAAATTTTGAAGGCTGGAATGGAGGTTGACCAAGCAAAAATTGAAACAATTAAACAATTGGAACCTCTAAAAAACGTTAGAGGCGTGCGCAGTTTTTTAGGTCATGATGGTTTCTACAGACGTTTCATTAAAGAGATCTCTAAAATTGCAAAACTAATGTGCGAGCTCTTAGAAGTTGACTGCCCCTTTAATTTTGATCAAAGGTGTCTTCAAGCTTTTGAAAAGCTTAAGGAAGTGCTGACTACTGCCCTGATCATGATATCGTCTAACTGGGAGAAACCCTTTGGGCTTATGTGCGATGCCAGCGATTACGCAATCGGGGCTATCTTAGGGCAGAAAGGAGAAAAGTTAATCCATTCTATATATTACATCAGCCGCACACTGAATGACGCGTAACTCAACTGCACCACTACTGAGAAGTAGTTATTGGTTGTAATATAGGCATTGAAAAAGTTTTGTTCCTATTTGGTTGGATCAAAAGTGATTGTGTTTATTGACCATGCAACAATTAAGTATCTTATGAGCAAGGCAAATGTAAAACCATGATTGATCAGATGGATTTTACTTTTTCAGAAATTTGATATTGAAATAAAGGATAAAAAAGGTTGCGAAAATGTTGTCCCAGATCATCTATCTCGACTGAAGAATAAACAAACTTATGCGACTATGATCAATATATCTGAAGGCTTCTCGAATGAGCAAATATTCATGGAAGTTGTTATCGAAAGAAATGATAATCCATGGTTTACGTAAATTGCTAATTACTTGCTAAGCCATGTTATCCTTACATATTTAACCAGGCAGCAAGCTAAGAGATTCTTTTATAAGACTCAATTTTACTTCTAGAATGAGCCATTTCTGTACAGACAATGCACAGATGGAATGATTCGGTGATGTGTCAAAGAAAAAGAGATGAACGCTGTATTAGAGTCCTACCACGCATCACCATATGGCAGACATTTTAAAGCAATGCGTACTGCTCCTAAACTTTTTCAGTCGAGGTACTTCTGCCCGAGCATATTTAAGGATGCACATCATCACGCTAAGACGTGCAATAAATATCAAAGGAAAGGAAATATCGAAAAAATGGATGAAATGTCTTTAAATTTGATCTTGGAAGTTGAATTATTCGATGTCTGGGGAATCGATTTTATGGGACCATTTCCTCCCTCGCACAAAAATTTATACATTCTAGTTGCAGTTGATTATGTATCCAAATGGGTCGAAGTGATTGGCACGCCTCTGAATGATGCTAAAATTGTCACAAAATTCCTTCACATAAATATTATCACTAGGTTTGGTACGCCGCAAGCATTGATTAGTGATGAAGGAATACATTTCATAAACAAGGCGATGGCTCATGTGGTGCAAAAGTACAATATCAAGCATCGCATCGTAACCCCATCTTATCCACAGAACAACGGGTAAGCTAAAGTCTCCAATTGCAAAGTCAAGAGAATTTTAGAGAAATTAGTTGGGCCTAACAGGAAGGACTGATCTTAGCAATTGGACGATTCACTCTAGGCTTATCGCACCGCATTTAAAATGTCGTTAAATATGTCGCCATACAGGATTGTGTATAGAAAATAATGCCATTTACCATTAGAGCTGGAACATAAGGCTTACTGGACATTCAAAAAGTTAAACCTTAACCTTCAAAAGGCTGGTTTTTCTAGAATGCTGCAATTGCTTGATCTGGAAGAGCACAGTCACTTCGCATATGAGAATGCAAAGTTATACAAGGAAAAGACAAAAAAAAAAAAAAAAAAAAAAAGGCATGATTGTAGACTGATACATCGAACTTTTGAGGTAAGTTAAAAAGTACTTTTATTTAACTCATGACTTCATTTGTTTCTAGGAAGCTCAGATCCAAATGGTCTGGACCATTCCACATTACATAGGTTAAACCAGGAGGGGCAATCTGGATAAAGAACGAGTCAAACAGAATGAGTTCATGGTGAATGGCCAGAGACTAAAGCATTACTGGAACGAGGATGTTTAACATAGAATATCTTCATTATCCTTGGCCGAGGAATAGAGTGCAAAAGCATGCGCTTGGAGCCAATGCGTATTGGTACATTTAAATTTTCTGCTCCAAGAATGCAAGTTATATTTTTTCTATCTACTTATGCGAGAAGTATAATTGCTACTTAGGATTTATTTGCTTTAATTTTCAATTTAATTTTATTTTGTGTAAATGGAATGTCTTGAACTCTATGTATGGATGAGGAAAATGGCACAAGAATACAATCATTTTGGTGCATTAATTACGGCCAAATATCGAGCATTCAGTTTAAGGGATTGTTAATCCAACGGTTAGCAACACATGTATAGCCACTTGAGATACCAATCGTCAACCTGACACAAATGTGGCTATTGACTGCTAGGAAAATCTTGCCCCTTTATCTTGTTATTTAACCACCTGTATTCCGTACTTTCTTTTCATATCCGACCAAAGTTATCACAACCTTACCTTCATTTTCTATTCGACCATGGCGCGAATGACCGCACAAAATTATAGAAGATGGTGGAACTTACAAAAGGAAGAACGTGGTGTGGTCGACCCACCTCCCAGTCCTGGACGAGAAAATACCGCACTCGCTAGCCTTGAAGATGAATAATTGCAAGCCAGTACTCCCAAGCGCAGGTGCACAATAGCTTCACCGCATGACAAGTGGAGTGCGAGGCAGAAGTATCTTTAGAAGCCCCTGGAGAAGAAAGAGCAGTTACTTTCACACTGCGACGATCGCCGTCGAGAGTATTGATTGTCAGTTCCGAAACTTATGGGTATTTCAAAGGTTTAACACCATTTATGGAAGAAATGGACTTGGTAGAGTTTGATTGGAGAATGGAGGAATTTGTACAAGAAAAAAGCTAGAAGTGCAGACGAAATGCAAATGCAGGAACCTCTAAACCTGTTAAGGTGACCGCTATTGATGTAGCTGAAGAACAACCGTATAGTAAGGAAGGAAAGAAGCCAATGGTTGAAGTATGACAAGGAAGAAGCAGAGAAGCCATGGCAACCTTCGAGGAATTATTTCAATGTCAAATTAGAGACGAAGATTACGGAGGCACTACTGAGCATCAACAAACCAGGCTCACATGCATGAGGGGCTTACCAAAAGAAAGCGAGAGAACCCTTCAGCGGTTAACAGAAGAATTTGCAACAACCCTGACTGCTGATTTCTAATTGTCTCATGTGAAAATATTTTGCACTCGTGCAAGTATACGCGGTTTGCAGCAAGTAATAAGTAAATTATCGATCTTTGTAACAAGTAGATATATATTAAGAATCAGTAAAAATAAACTAAAGAAGCATGAGATTTGAGGTTTGTCCAATTGATAAGAAAACAACTAAGATTTTGATCTAAGAACGAGGATATCAAGTTAGGCCAGGATAGCAACATAACAAAAATGCGACGTTGGTAAATTAGAAATCATACTTCCCAACTAACTAATGCTTCCACATTAGTTGGTGCACAATCTAACTTTCGCTGCAATTCTATACAAGTTAAGCTCAGGGCATCGTATGCACTAGCAGGCTTAACTTTAACTCCATTTAATGATGTGAAAGATTTCACACCAGACTAAACGTAACCTGCTGGGTCTTCTGCCAGTTTTCCTTTCCAAGTCCACTTGAGGGAAACATACGTGGATAGCTAATCGACGCGTGGTGAACATTAAAATAGCATTATAAGATCTTTTTCACCCACATTTTTGTTAACATCCTAACTCAAAATCTAACGAGAAATCCCTATATGCAAAGCTAAGTAACTAATGAGGAGATCCTCAAAATGCAAACTAGATTGATTAAAAATAAGTTGTCATGAGAAAAATAGCACATACTGAACTTCACTTCAAGCCCCTTTCTGAGCACCTGACTGCAACCTGCCGGTACATTGCACGTAGATTTACTTTTAAGAACTATGCAGCTAGTGAGTTGGTTATTCCTAACTCCCTTTCAGAATGTCTAAGACTAAGCATTGCCTAGTGATTACGGTTAAGTTAAGCCCTTAGCATCCTCTTTTCCAAGGCAAATGCTAAGCACTCCCAGGTGGATTGTCAATTGCCTTGAGAAATAAATACAACCGCCATCCTTACTACTTTATCCTATCTTCGCTAATCAATTTTGGTTTGAGCATTGAAAATTTCTCCCTAAGGTTGCTTCTTAATATTAATCCTAATCAACCATTAGTCAACAGGAGATCAAGTCTGAAACAAACAGATGCATAGTATTAACTTCAAGAAAACGTTGCAATCTACTCCTACAACATGAGGTTACACTACATTACATGATACGAAACTACAATATACTAGACTACGATATAAACTATGGCGTTGGTGGAATCTTCATCACTATTGCTAGTAAAGCCTTCTTTTACAAACACCACACAGTACTGAGTCTTCCAAGGCTACAGATGAACAGAATTCGTCTAGGTCTACCAAGAAACCTTGGTGTCTTTGTCGCCCATCAACGGTAGTATCCTTTCCAAACCAGCACACCTAATTCTTCTCAATTGCATCTCCATTTATAGCGTTTAAGGTTTCTTGTTGATCGCGGTCACTCTTCACGTAGATCTCTATCTAGAATATTCGGTTGTGGATTCTGTAAGGGCCCGACCCGAAAAGTGGTCTAAACCTAGTCCTTACTCAGCATGCATGATATTAAAACAGTTTAAATAGATAAAACAAAACATGTCATTGCGATAATTTCAAACATTTCATAAAGCAAATAAAGTGTACTGGCCAGAATTTAAAATCAACATTCTAATCAGTTCCAAAACATAAAGTGTAAAGTCTCCTATGGACTTCAAGCCCAACTACATGCTGAATCAAAAGTAAACAT
>JBBMKA010080592.1:0-14451 GCA_037833695.1 Sechiopsis laciniata | reverse complement strand
TATATATATATATTCTTTTTATCATTTAATGGATATTTATTTACTTATTAATTTAATTTATTTGAAATTATATGAGTTTTGGAATTCAAAATGTCTTTAATTCACCGTGTTTATAATAAAAATGATTTTTCTTCTACTCAAAATGTCTCCAATTTTCATGATTTCATAACTCCTGGAAGCTCTCCAATAGTCAAATCAATTAATTGAAAATAACTCTTGTAAAAAAAATAAAATAATAATTGAAAACAACTATTTAAAAAAAGAATTATAATATACAAATATAAAAGTTTGAAATACAAAAAGGAATGAAAAACAATTAATTAAACCTCCTCATCAAACCAACTGAATATTAATTATCATAAACTTGCTGTTATAAAACAACTAAGAACAAAAAAGAATAAAGTAGAGAAAAGATTGAGTTGTTCTCTATTGTTGAGTTGTTATTCAAAGGCTCCATACAATCCTATTTATAGGATTTACAATGAAGTATGTTACAAAGGTAACTTAATACATACAAGTTGTAACTCAATATAACTTATGTGATTTATGGAGGGACATGGTAACTAATGGGGTTATGGAGTTAGGCATTGGATATCTAACCATTCATATCACTCTCCCTTAGATATCCATTGTATGTAAGTATGCCTCGTTAAAATCTTTTCATAGGAAAAACCTAATGGGAAAAACTCTATGAAGAAAAAAGAGTACATTATTTACTTACTTTAACACTTGCCTCATTAAAAACCTTGCTAGGAAAATCCAGTGGGAAAAAACTATCAAGGGAAAAAGAGTGCAATGTTTTACTCCCCCTCATGAAAACATCATTGAGATCTTTAAGTCGTTACCTTCCAATGCTAAGGTTAACTTCTCGAATGTTATTGTAGGTAATGCCTTTGTGAATAAGTCAATCAAGTCATCTTTTGAAGAGATTTGTTGAACAATGATATCACCATTTTCCTTAAGATCACGATTGTATAAAAGAGTTGGTGAGATATGTTTCAGTTTATCTTCTTTGATATATCATTCTTTGATTCGTAATATACATGTTGTATTGTCATTGTATAATGTCATTGGACGATATTTGCTCAAGGCGAGCCACATGTTTCACGAATATGGTGAGTCATTAATCTCAACAATACGCATTCTCGACTAGCTTCATGAATTGTAAGTACATCAACAGTATTTGAAGAAGTTGTTGTAATGACCTGTTTGACATATTACCATGATATAGGAGTTCCACCATAATCTGTTTAAGATTTAACTTTGTGAGGATTAGATAAATATCTTGCATCTGCATGATCAACGAGATCAAGATTTGATTTGTTTGAATAAAATAAACTCATATAAATCATTCCTTAAAGATGACAAAGTACATACTTAACTTCGTCCCAATATATTTTGTGGAAGAAGAACTATATTTAGTAATAAATTTACTAAAACTGTAATATCAAGTTGTGTATTATTAGCAATATACATAAGTGTGCACCTATTGCACTAAGATATGGTACTTAAAGACCAATTAGTTCTTCATTATCTTCTCAAAGACGAAATATCTTATTTCACATCGAGTGATCAAACTACCATTGAAATGTTCAATGGGTATGCTTTGTCCATGTAAAACATTTTCAAAATCTTTTCTATATAAGTTGACTCATAAATAAATATCTCATCAGTTAAATGTTCCATGTGCAGACCAAGACAAAATTGTCTTTCCAAGATCTTTGATATCAAATTCTTTCTTGAGATATTTAATTGATTTTGAAATCTCTTCAGGAGTTCCAATAATATTCGAGTCATCAATATACACAACAATAATAACAAAACTCAAGTGTGATTTCTTTATAAGAACACATAGACAATAAGGTTATTCTTGTATCCTTTTTTCAACAAACATTCACTCTGATGATTATATCACATTTGTCCGGACTATCCATATCAAGATCTTTGTAATTCGATCAAATATAATTCTTTAGAATTCAACGTATACGATTATGACATCTTTAGTCCTTCATGGATTTTCGTATAATATTCATTATCTACATCCAACAGATGCATGACAAACTTTTCATACACAGTCATGCTGATTAGATATCTTTCAATGTTATTGCATCCACCACATGAGAATATATACCGTCATAATCATTATCAGGCCTTTGCGAGAATCCTAATTATGCAACAAGTCTCGCTTTATATCTTGTGAGCTCATTTTCTTTATTTCTTTTACATACAAATATTCAATGTATTTAATTGGTTTTACACGACCTTCAAGTGTATGAACTACAAGCCCCAAAACTTCACATTTTGAAAGAAGTGTATAATTCTACTTGGATTGTTTTTTTCCATTTAAGTAAATCCTTTCCATGTCGACATTCGTTTACAGATCTATATAAAAAATCTCACTGTCATCAATAATATTCATCAACAATTATATCCTTTTGGTTCCGTCATTTTCATGTCATGACATTACTTATCGAGCTCTCGTCATTATCCTCAATCACCATTTATTTCCTTTGACTAGTCAAATTTGAGATTTCCTCTAGAAACTCATATGCTCGCTTGAGCTATTTCAAGTATTCAATACTTTATTTTCGAGGATCTTTTATATCTGGAACTCATTGCTCTATCATGCTTCTTACATGTGTAAACTTATTAGTTGTGACAATACGTTGTATCATGATACCAATAATTGATGTTGCAATTGCAGCTTAATCACTTTCTCAACATCTATAAATGCATTTACATTTGATTTGTAATATTTTGCAATTGAATTATTTTTTAAATTTCTAGTTCATATTGAGATTTGAATTTCTAATTCACATTGAGATTTGAACTTTCAGTTCACATAAATCTCTATGAGGATTTATAAATGAGACAATAAAAGCATTTTATGCTTCGTTTTCTCAATTTCTTTATTTTCCAACTTCTCTCAATTTCTCCCATTGATGTTGGAAAATTTGTCTCATCAATGTCAATTAGCAAACTGTGCAATTGACATATCACCCATCAGGAGATCGAGATATCTAATCATTGATGGGGAATTAAATTTAATATATATTCTTAGCCTCATTTGAGGATGCATCTTAATATAGTGTGGTAGATCAATGATAACATATACTACACATTCAAAAATCTGCAAATTGGATATGATTGTAGGAAGGATTTTAAATGATAGGTTGCTAGTCTGATCCATATAAGCGATGCTGCATGCAAAATGGCATGACCCCATATTGATATAAGAATCTTTGCTCTCATGAACCATTTTGTGTTTGAACATAAACTACAAAAGTTCACCACATTTATCCCAAGGGAATAACTCATTAGGGATGTATATTCACAAGCATTCTCAATATAAATGCTTTTTAATCTCACCGTCAAGAATTTGTGCTTTTAATTATTCATCTTAGCACAACATAATCTTGCAAATGCCAGGTTTCGACTTAATAATAAGCACACACATATGATCATCTTCTAGATGCATCAATTAGGACAATAAAATATCAAGTATACTTTCCTTTGGTGGATTAATACGTCTACATATATGACCATGAATTTCTTCTTGTAGAATTCAATCTTATTTTAGCTGGTGACGGCCCAATAAATAATTTTTCTCCAGAGCAAGCATCGCATTATAATTTAATAGATGGAAGAATTTTCTAGTTTTTCAATACACATACTCATATGTATTCTCAATAATTAATCTCATCCATATTGACTCGATATGACTCATTATGCCACATAGTAAATATATTTGAATAAACAAATTTCAAGTTCATTTATGTAGATATTTCAATAACATCAATTATGCGCATAATATAATCTTGCTGAAAAAGCTGGTAGCTTTTCTAATATACATTTTTTGTTTGATAACTATCCAATGCAAGTTTTTAAAACTTAGTAGACTTTGATTGATTAAAATATAAATTTGCTTTTCTAGGCAAAATAAGTTTTGCTTTTCCAGCAATTTCAATCAAGTCTTCGGAACTCGATATAATATTGATTTTTTACTTAACTGTTGTCAATCCTGAAAAATATTGTTTACATGTATATTGTTGCATTCTTGCTTTGCCAAAAAAAAACTTTCATAATTCTTATTCTCTGCTTGAGATTAAGAAGTTTGCAACATAAAAATATATCATGTTTGATCGAGTCAAAATAATTAATCATCTCTTCTAGAGATTCAAAGCAATTTATAACATCCAAATATGTTATATTTTAATGGGCTCAAAAGATTAAATATCTCTCCAATAGATTCGTATAAAACATTCTCCATTTTTATTCTTCGTTAATTATTGCTCACAATCTCAACCTCAACCATGCATAAGTATTGGATATTAACATTCACTCTTATTGTCAATTGTTAGTTGAGATTCACGATTGTCCTATCCAATTCTCATTTGTTTTATTCAATCTTAACAATACATGCTTTCTCATCACAATATTTAAAACTTCTTCCTTAATATTTCTCAAAGATAAGCTATTTTATCTATGAAAGGAAGAAAATATATCTCCTTTGAAATATATTCATTATTTTAGATCACTTATTGATTCATGATGTGCACTTATAAGTGCATATATCAAGTGAGTAATTCTGATTAAAAATTACACAACTCTATGTGCGTCTAATAAAAATGAGCAATTCTCGATTTGAAATAATGCAACTTTAGGTGCATTCAATCAAAATGAGCACTTATTCATATTATGCACTTATGCTCAATGATAAAATATGAAATCAAAGAGCAACATAAAAACATGCAACATATATGATAGCATATAAAATTAAGAGCAACATATGAACTACAATAAATAAATAAATAAATATATATAAATATATATATATACATATACATATATATATATATATATATATATATATATATATCAACGATCAAAATACGCTCAATGTATATATGCGAGTTGTTGAACTCATATACATTGTGTGCATAGAATGCTATTAATATAAATCACAAAAATAAAAGAACTTATCTGTAGCAAATGAAATGGTAGAAACTGATAACGTGTTATAAAATAACTAAGAATAACAAAAACAAAAAAGAATAAAGTAGAGAGAAGAATGAATTGTTCTCTATTGTTGAGTTGTTATTCAAATGCTTCATACAATCCTATTTATAGGATTTACAATGAAGTATGTTATAAAGGTAACTTAATACACACAAGTTATAACTCAATATATATAACTTATGTGATTTATGGAAGGACGTGATAACTCATGGTGTTATCGAATTATACATTGGATATCTAACCATTCATAACACCATTTTTTTTTTTTGAGCAATAAATATTCTTATGACTCAATTTGTTTTAACCTACAAAAAATAGAATAAAAAAACAAAAACTAATTAAACCAATTAATCAACAATAATAATAACAATTAACAATACTTTTTTTTTAGAAGAAAAACAATTAACAATACATTTACAACGGTAACAGATTAGAATTTAAACATATAACTGCATAATTATTCTTTAAAATTATAAGTTAGAGAGCTTTTAATTTTTTTTCTCTCTCAAGAAAAGTGAGGAAACTAATAATATGTTTATTAAAAATAGTAAATTAATATAAACAACAATTAATCTTTTTTTTTTTTTAGGAATAACAACAACTAATCAATAGTTAGTGTATATCATATATCATATTCTACTTAAAAATAAAGAAAATCATTTCAAAATTATTTTGTACAAATATGTTTCTCTTCATTCTAATGGATTGTTGATCTATTATCCTTATTTGAATACAGACTTACAAATGGTGTCATTAACTAATAATTATTATAAAAATACATGATTTAAATTAAAGTACAACTAAATTAACAAATAAAACATTATATTTTTTCATTACATTTCACTACTGATTGTTGTTTATTAACATTTTACTACGTTAACAATTCATATAAATATCTTCTAAAAAAATAATATAAATAGACAAAATATAATTAGTTAGACTAAGAACAATATAAGATATAGTTATGCAAAAAAAAAAAAAAAAAAAAAAAAAAAAAACTCTACAAAAATAAATTATACTAAAATATATAAGATTTAGTATAATTATATATTTTTCGAATAGGTTGGTGGCGCAGTTGGTTATCTTGTGTGATGTTAATCCATTTTATCTCTACGACAACAAGTTCAAGCTTGCAAATGACAACTTTGTATACATATTTTTTCTAATATAATTATAAGAAAACATAATTTATGGTCTTTACATGTCTTCTAAGTTTACTGCTAAATTTTTAAAATAATTTCTAATACTTATTTAATGAAAAATAATAAAGAAAATTAATTTATACATAAATTTGTAATAACATTAAGAAACCCACAAAACTTGGTTTAGTCAAGACTAAATTACTAATAAAGAAAACCAATTTCTAAATAAATTTTAATAAAGACCATTGTTGTTGTGGTTGTTTTAATCCATTATTGTCTTTTTATGAGTAAAGAAAATATGGTTTAAAAAAAGTAATAGCATCTTATCTTATTTTACTATCTTAAAAGATAGTTAATCTTAAAATATCTTTGATTTTCCTTGTAATTTCATCTTATCTTCTTAACATGCTTTTAAGTTAGAGACATTTTTCATATTCTTTTTCTAAATGATAATTTCATAATTTTATTATACATCTTATACATATAACATAAGTATTTGTCTAAAAAACAAATACATATAACACAAAGTATTGATTTTTAAATAAAAGTACACATTTAAATTAACGTTTTGTTAATTATTTAAATTCAATTTTATAAAATTTAATTCATCATAATATTGTTAAAAATATAATTCGAACAAAATAATCACGTGCAATGCATGTTCGAATTTCCTAGTTATTAAAAAAAGATCAAGAGAAAGTCGAATAAATTATTGTACGTTTTAATTTTAACACAATTATTGCTGTCTTTTTATTTATTTTATTGGCGTATCTTTGGCCAATAATTTTGCAGACTAAAAAATGCTACAATAGTTGTGATATGCGAACTTTTCTTTTTTAATACAAATTGAGAGATCGAACCATGATTATAGTGTTGAATTAAATTTTCATCAAACAATAAAATTATCTACCCACCATCTGTTTCGGTGTGATATGTGGACTTGAACCAAGAAGAATAGTAATGTCAACTAGATTTTTTAATAATGTCAACTAGATTTTTTTTTCTTCTTAATTTACAAATATTCGAGTGAAAATGAGACTGAACTATATTAAAAATGAATTGAAAAATTAGTACATTAATTATAAATTTTGTAATTATTATTGGGAACTATATTACTTTTCATTGTAAAATTAATCTTTCAAAATTTAAATTTTGACTAAAATGAGAAGAGAATTAATGAAGTATTCAAAAAAATTTATTATTTTTGTATTAATATTATTAGATAATATGAAATTTCATCGAGAAAAGGTGAAAATCTCAACTGTCCTTTTTAGATGGTGTTTCTTTAGATTACCAATTTTAAGTTGGTTTTAAATGAACTATGAATATTAAGTTATACTTTAAAATTGATTAGCGATGAAATAAGTAACCATGGTTTTAAAAAGGTAGTGAAAACTCGTCAACTTTTCAATTGGGATAAGGTGAGAATCTCTATCAAATGTTTAATAACAAAATTATTATAAGACTATTTAAAAAAAAATTATATACCTAATCTAAATGGCAAAACAATTTTAATCTAAATTATTTGATTATAATATTCTTGATAACACATTGTTATACCAAAATAAATCCATCCAAAATTCATTGATATAGGAGAATTAAAGGTAAAAAAATATAAACAAAAAGGAATAGTACATGAGCTACATCATATATCAATACTAATCAATTAGCTACGGTTCGATAAGAAAATTTATATATATATATAGATGGATAGATTTATAATTGTTAGGATATGCAAAGGGAAGAAAAGGGAAAGTGGTAAGTGTTTGGTACCTAAGTAAGGAATGAAATGAATGATATGATATTTAATGCAATTTTTCATATAAAAAAATTATGAATTTTTTAATATATATTAATATAATCCATAATTGAATATATTTTTTTTTATCTTATTCATGAAATATCATTTTGAAATTCATTTGAAAATTTTGATTTTTTCTTTTTTGAAGTAGAAAATTTTGATTTTTTTAAAAATACATTTTGATCATGAAAATGATCAAATAAAATAATTGAAACAATTAAATTTATTGAAATGAGAATAATCACAATTGTTTATACAAAAATAATTAAGTTTGAAAATTCAAATCAATTAAATTAAAATTTAATTAGTTGAGAATAATTGTATCGGGTAAAAATTTAAAAAAAAATAATAAATTGTATCTGGTAAAAAGTACATTCATATATATAAATATAAATATATATATATATATATATATATATATATTAAAAAATTTATGTATTTAGAAAAGTTTGAAGAATAATGAACTCACTATTTATTAATTTATATTTTCATATAACAAATTTTAAATCCATAAATAATTGTAAATATGGTTTAAAAGATATGATATATCTAAAAAAATGGTAGATATTGCATTTTAAAATAAAAAAGCAGATAAATAACATATAATAAATAAATATAGTCAAATAAATTAAGATGGTTAAGTTGGTGAATGATCTCGTTTTCAATGGACGACACAGTAGTTGAAAACTTGAATTTTGAAGGTGTGCACCTTCAAAGTCTCAAGTTCGAAACTTACCATAGACTTCGTTTCAGATCAATTCTTCAATAGCCTTGAGATATAGTGAAGCAAAGCTTCGATTTCTTAATTAAAAAAAAAAAAAAAAAAAAAGTTGTTGAATGATCTCAACCTTAAATTTTGTAGCAAGAGAGCACATGTTCTAATTCCACAATATATTTTTCCAACAACTCACCAAGCTTTTCCTGGTAGAGTATAAATGATTCAATGGATCAAACGCTGAGACATTTTTGTTCCCTTTTCGAGCTTAAACAAGTGGGTCAAACGGCTCCTTGAAGTTTAATTTGAGAGAATAGAATTTTAGAAAGTTATTTTTTGAGGTTTATTAATTTAAACAATTAGTTTTGACATGAATATTCATACTATTTAATATGATATCAAAACTAAATAAACTTAAATGTGTATTCCATCTCATACAAATGAATTTGAAAAGATTTTGCTCTACAAAAGCAATCTCAAAACTTTTTTGTAACATTTTGAATATGCATAGTGTAAGTGCTTGTTTTTTTAAAAAATATTACTACTTTGTTGTTATTATGAATTATCTTCTCTTATTTGTGTTTCCTTTGTTTTACCTATTTATTTGAGAATTTAATTTGCATGTCTACTTTGGGATGGGTATTTTTAGGGTTTTGGTTGTGTGTTTGGTCCCTTGTCAAATGAGGAAAGGTTGTTTTATATATATTATAACATTTTTGGCTTGCCCAACCCTAAAAGCATCTCAGCCTTCAAACTTTCCCTTTTTCCCTTTGAGATTGGTGCCCAAAAATCCTAACCTCTTCCATCACCACCTGACTCCAGCCATCGCCGCCATGTAGCTCAATCCTAGCCCTCCGCCTGCACCAGCTCTCACACGGATTGCCGCCGCATGTCACCCAGCCCCAAGCCTCGCGAGTTCCGCTCCTCCTAGTCGTGCCTTCCCTTTCGACTCCGATGTACGCAACCGGAGAGCCACGTCGACGACGGGCTCATGTTTAAGCCACTGACCTAGCCGTCGAGCCCTAGAACCTCCGCGCTGTCGACAAAAACCCCTAACTGCCTTTTCATCGCTGTGAAGCTCCATTTTCGTGCCGCAAACAAGCCTCAAGCTCGTTTTCGTCTTTGTTATATCTTGGTATCTTGCTTCTCTTTGCTTGTAAGTCCTTTCTTTAACTGTTTTTCTCTTTTTCCCCATGGATTCTGTCGAGTTTGTAAACTTGAGAACCCTCTCTTCTTTCGCAGATTGCTGAGGCTAGGAAGCTCCATTTGAAAATCTAAGACCAGATTCGTGATCCAGAGATTGAGACCTTCGAAAAGAGGTATAACCCGCTCCGTTTCATGGCCACGCACCACCACCGGTGCCGTCGTGCTCCAGTGAGGTGTTTTCAAATAGTAGCTTCTCTTCGATCCCGTGATTCTAACCCCCTTTGTGGCTTAGCTTGTCCCCAACCAATCTTTGGCATGGTTTTTATGTGTAGGTGACCCAGAGACCATTCTTAGCTAGTGGAGTTTCTTTGGTGTTCGGTCAAGTCATCGGAAAGGTAAGGGGTTTTCATTATGAGTTGGGTGTGGCAATTTCATAGCAAGTAGTGGCAAGGCTAGGGTATTTTGAGTTATAGCACGATAAAATGCATGTTCTGTCTTGATTGTTTATGTTATACATGTTCTGTTGTGCATGGCATATTAGAGATTGCTTTATTCTAGGTCCACTGTTGCTTTGTTATGCTTTTACGTGACGGTGTTGATTCACTCGAAATGACTATAGGGTTGCATATAGTACTGTATTGTGATATTTCAGGCCATGGACAATGCTATGAATCTTGTGCTAGTTTAGGGACTCGTATGTTCTAGCTAGTCTTATTCTCGTTCTTTTATACTCGTTGGAACTCATATGTCTTGTTGTTTGTGTTACTCGTTCTCTCTGTGTAGTACGTGATTGAGGGAGCCAGTTACAACTCGCTGACCCCATCACCTACTGTCTGTGCCCACCCCAGTGGGGGCTGGCTTACTCATGGGCGGAAGAGCCAGTTCATTGTGGTACCCATCCCAGTGGGGGCTCGCTTACCTTTGGACGGAAGAGGTTACTAAGACAGATGATGGGGTAGAGAGATGCCTTTCGGTGCACCTGCATCCATATCGGGATGTTGTTTGCAGGTAGTCGGTCCCTGCATGCTCGGGGTTAGCAGATGGCCCCCCTAGCCCGAGGTTTAAAGGTCATGTGTGGATTCCCTCACTTTTGGCCCTCTTCGATATGGCCAGGTGATTTTGCCCAGCATTCGTGTATGCTCTTACTGACAAGACCTGAGTGTCGTTGTCTTGCCTGAGGTTTAGGGATTCTGTGTGTTTCCCTCACTCGTGGCGGGTCCTTAACAGAGGTCAGGCTACCCTGAGACATTCGTGTAGGTCTCCTTAGACACAGTATGGGACGTGTTCCGACTCGAGGCTTAGAGAACATGTCTGTTACTCTCACTCGCGGTCCTTTTCCTGACGGAGGTCAGAGGACTTATTGGCATTCGTATATGCCCATGTTGTCACGGTATGAGTACCGTTGACCTAGGTCTTGATTAGTGGATCGACCCTACTTGTGTTTGGCGTGGGTTCTTAGCTCGAGTATTCGAGTCCTGTTAATGCTTGCACAATTTCCCCCACAGTGAACTTCTTACTGGGTATATATATTTATATATGTACTCACCCCTTATATCTTTCAGGTATGGGAGCATGCCGAGGTGGCTGATTGTGAAGCTGTATGATCATGGGCACGACGTCATTTTCTTCTGCATTGTTTTATTGCATTCAGTTATTTTGGACTCATATCATGTTTTAGTTTTAGACTTGTTTTGCTGTTGTTAAGCTTTATGATTTTCATGGGATTCCAAACCTGGTTTTAGAACTGTTTTCACCTTTTGAGACTATCTGTTTTTATTTCACGAAATGAGAATGCATGTCGAGCCGTTCTATCTTACTATTTTCTCAAGTCATGCATGAGTAATGTCCCCATTAGAGTCTTTTAGAAAGTCGGGTCGTTACACGTAGTTTAGATTGATTTTGAAAGTAAGGGTAGTTATTGAGATTTATGTTTATTTTTCTACCATTTTTTTAAACAAGGGTTTCACTTTACTTAATTTTTTTTTTTTATATAATAATAATTATTATTTTATTTATAGTTTTACTTAGTTTTTTAAAATAGTTAGTTTTTAAAAATGGTTTGAATTTGAAAATATTAGTAAAGTAGAAAACTAATAAATAAATTTATAGACAAAAGTAATTTATCAAATAATTATGAAATGATACCTTAAATACTTATAATCAAGTTTCCCAAGATGTTATTAAACTCAACAATATTGTAGCTGATATTATGATGTCTTGATTTAGGGGCATCTTATTCCTACACCCACTGTAATAGGTTTTGTACTGGCCGGACATATTGCTTAATTAGTTTATTTTAGGGCCAATATTATTTTTTAATTAACTTTTTTCTTTTCATGGCAGTCTTGATCATCATTTATATATATTGTTCTTCGAATTTTTTTTTGCCACAAAGTCTTCTCGTTTATAATAAGATAAATGGGTATCAGAAAAAAGAAAGAAAGTGGGCAACGACAGATAAGCACATCAAAGTTTGGAGGAGACATATATATAAATGTTGACTTTGACTTTTTCATGTTCGGAGCGACAAGTGGAAAGGTTTATATGGCTAGAAATATAGATATAAAAGTATACACATGAAAGTCGGATGTGATGTTTTATTCTTAGTTGAACTTTACTTTTTGCAACCAACAAGAACAGTAGCTCGATGACATCAGTGTATGCCCAATGATTAAGAGATCATGAGTTCGAATCCCCTCACCCCAAATTGTTGTAATCTCAAAAAAAAAAAAAAAAAAAAAAGAAGAACTTTACTCTTTGCAGGTATTGAGCAATTGGGTTTTATGTTGTCGTATACTATTTGGGGAATAAAGCTATTAAATGATTTTTTATTGGGCTTATAGCAATTGATAGATCAATAAAGGCTCTTAGATTACGTTCTCTCTTTTATCTCTTTCGTTCTTCTATTACACTGATCATTTTCTAGGTTTCATATCAACTTGGTTGGCCACGAAATTGATAGTGGGTGTAGTGATTTCGGTATTTGGAAGCGAAAAATGAAGGCACTGTTAGTTTAGTAGACAGTCTCGAAAGTTCTTGGTGTCAAAGAAGGATCTACTTCAACCCATTCTGATCAAGAGAAGAAATAAATGTAAAAAATCGCTCACAGCACGATCGTCCTTTACGTCGGAGATAATGTTTTGAGAAGAGTCAGAGATATTGAAAACGTTGTTGAACTATGAAGTAAGCTTGAAACAATGTATGTTCTTAAGGCTCTTAGCAACAAGATCTACCTCAAAGTATTAGGCAAAGATGATTGAGCTAAGAGAATTAATCCTAGTTCAACTATATGTCTATGCTTCCTTTCAACTATACCATTTTGTTCTGAAGTATAGGGGCATGTAATTCTATGATCGATTCCATTTTCTTGAAGAATGTTAGAAAAAGAATTGAACTCAATGCCTCCATTAGTTTGGATAGCTATGATGGTTGTACCTAGAGGCTTTTCTACCTTTGTTTTAAAATTACAAAAGGTTGCAAATGCTTGGAATTTTGATGAATGAAAGTTGATCTATGCATATCTGCTATATGCAGGTACAAAACTTAAGTAATATTTCAATCCATTTGTAGAACATAAGGAAGATGGACCTTATATATCTATTTCAATCAGTTGTAAAGAATCATCATGAGTAGTGGTAGATATATGAAAAGGTAATTTGTGTATTTTGCATTAGGCATGTGCACTACAAAAATCAGAATACTTGTCTTTTGAAATGGAAATATTATAATTTATTGGTTTTTTTAATTATTATTATTACTTTATTTATAGTTTTACTTCGTTTTAAAAATAGTTTGAATGTGAAAATATTAGAAAACAAACAAATAAATTTATAGACAAAAGTATTTTATCAAATAATCATGAAATGATACCTTTAATACTTATAATCAAGTTTATGGAATATAGTCTAATATTTTAGCATACAATATTAAAATTTATATGTGGTCAACAACTCTACAACATATTTGTGCAAAAAAAAAAAAAAACAACTCTACAGCATATGCTAGAAGTATCAATTGATTCCAATTAAAATAAGATATATGGCTTTTTTTTTTTTTTTTTTGATATTCATGATTATCGGGCCAACTTGCGCGTACTTCGACTAATGTCACGGGACATACCGCCTAACCCTACAACATTTGGATGTTAAGAAAATTTGTAGGAAATTAATTCCTAGGTAGGTGACCACCATGAATTGAACCCATCATTTTAAGCACCATAAGACCTTCTTTGACTACTTGAGCCACTTCATGATAATTAAGATAAATGGCTATCAGAAAAGAAAAAAAAAATTGGGCAAAGACAGATGAGCACAACAAAGTTTGGAAGGTGACATATGTATAAATGTTGACTTTGACTTTTTTCATATTCGGAGTGCGACAAGTGGAAAATTTTATATGACTGCAAATATAGTGTAAAGACCCGACTAAAATAACTAATTTTAGTAGGGCTTTACTAGCATGCATGATTAAATACTCATAAAAATACGAGATTTAAAATAGTCAAACATGCCATTCAAAAATAAAAACTCACTTAAAACAAATTATAGTTTTAGCTCCTGGCCAGGATACAAGTTCAAACATAAATAACAGTAATTGAAATAGTTCATGCGGAAAGGAAATACTAAAGA
>JBBMKA010080581.1:0-14452 GCA_037833695.1 Sechiopsis laciniata | reverse complement strand
AGATAATTTCATCAACAAATATATTTTTATTTGAAAATTAAAGGGGTAAAGTATAGAAAAAATATTAAAAAAAAAAAGTAAACGGGGCGAGGATCGGGGAATCGGGAACGGGGAATACATTCCCCGTTCTCGGCCCCGATTAGCCCACGGGAATTTTTTCTCCCGTCCCCGGCCCCTTTCCCCGCGGGAACTCGGTCCCGCTAGGAAAATGGACATCTCTAAACAACACCTCCAATTACAATCGAAATAGAGGATGTTCTCTCTTCACCTCCAACTTTACTTACAATTTCCATCCAGATGCTATTTGACAAAATTTTGATTAATTTGATCAAGTTTAGGAGAGAGAAAAAAATGTTTTTAAATTTAGTTCAAACATTTGATTAATTTTATGCAATGACCATTTTTAAATTTATTTAAAAAATGGTTAAAGGACTAAAAATCAACAATTTTGAGATATTAAAATTGGACAAATTTCATAAACACTAAAAGTGAATATTCAAAAGTTAAAATACTAAAATAAAACAAACTACGGATTCAAATGTTATTTTAACTTAAATTTTTTAAAAAGTAAAAAAGTATGAAATTTGGAGTTAGCTATAGATTAAAAAGGTAAAATAACAGCATAGATCCGCAGAACAAAATTTTGTTCTCGTTCATCTTCAGCTCGAGAAACCAAACTCTCAAAAACCTTCTCCTTTTCGGTTTCTCATACCTGCAACTGAGTGGAGAAGGAACTCTGAAAAAACCTTCGTAAATTCTTCACTAATTTACCCTCATTTTTTTTTTTTTTTTTTTTGACAGGTAATTTACCCTCATTCTCAATTTTCATTCGATTTTCGATCAACCCATCTCGTAATTCCTCCGCCATTGCACAATCCGACCCTTTTCAAGTTTCATTTATGGTGAAGCGATTTTCTAAACGAGACTCGAAGAGGGTCGTTTAGAGTTATTTTGTTGTTTGTTTTCTCTTTTTGGGATGTGATTGATTCTTGGGATGTTCAGTAATGGCTCGGGACGGCCATGTAATGCCGGTGGATCCACCGGTTGTGTTGACAGTAAAGAAGAAGAAACAGTCATCTCGGAGTTGGATTCTACTCGATTGTACCGGCTCCGGGACAGTTCTCGACGTCGACAAGTATGCCATTATGCATCGGGTTCAAATTCATGCTCGAGACCTTCGGATTCTTGATCCTTTGCTTTCTTATCCCTCCACCATTTTGGGGCGTGAGAGGGCCATAGTTCTTAATCTCGAGGTGAGTTTTGTTCAGTCCTTTTGGTGATTTTCTCTTAATTTGCCTTTTTAATTCTTGTTTTTGTATGTGGGTATTGCAGCATATTAAGGCGATCGTTACTGCTGAAGAGGTTAGCTTATTTTTTGTTCTTCTTTGTTGTTACTTTTGTTTTAAGGAAATTTACTCTCAACAGCACATTCTACCTTTTGTTTAATATTTGGAGCACAATTTCTAGCAGATTGATTTCTATCAAGATAGAATGAGTCTATGATTGATTGAATTCTATCAGTGATAGAACTCAACTAGTAATAGAACTCTATCAATGATTGAATTCTATCACTGATTGAACTCAACCAGTGATTGAATTCTATTGCTGATTGAACTCAACCAGTGATAGAACTTTATCAATTTGAATTTTCTACTACAAATGAATTAGTTTTGATTTTGTGCTATAGATGAAAATGTTTTGCCATTTTTTATTATACATGAAAAATCCCCTTGTTTTAATGCTTGAATGGGATGTTTTTTATTTTGTTTTTTTTTTTTTTTAAATTACAAATTGGGGTCAGGCGTTCTCAACTAAATGAGAACCAAATACTAATTTTTAAAATTGAACTCGTGATGGTGGTATTGAACTGTATAATCACCGAACAATGAAACTAAACACGTTATCAACCTTTTGAATGTGATGTTTTCATGGTTATGCATATAGCAAATACAGACGACAAATTATAGAAAAGGCTTTAGTTTAAGATAAACCAAGAGAGAACTTTCTTCTGTCTTCACTGCCGTTTACTAATATTAGTCAAACTAAAGCGTTTACTCTGGACATTGATTGATCATTAATTCATTCTTTTTGATGGTGTCCTGGTCAAATATGGGCCTTGGAATCTAGAGGTTATGTATTAAATTCATGGGGGCTCCATACTTGAATAAATTTTCTTCGGGTTTTCTTGACAATCAAATGTAGTAGGTTCAAGCGATTGTTTTGTGGAAACGGTTAAGGTGTGCTTTAAGGTGGCCTATACACTCACAGATATAAAAAAAGGATGTAACAGTTATATGTCTGTTTAAGTTACTTACCTGTTGATGTTCTGCTAATTTGTGAGAACAAAATCTAACGGGCTTTCAGTAAGATAACTTTCTTGCAGTTCATCATCAATAAGTATTGAATTAGCCCTAGACCAATTATGTAAGTTGATAGTTTTATTTTTTAGTTCAACCGAGGATTCCAATTCCCCAACCAAGAGGTAAGCTATACTCGGGTAGATAAATGGTATGTAATGAAGAAGTGATGTTAGAGTATGAATTTGAGACTAATTGCTCTTGTACTATATTAAAATTAAAATCAGAATGGATATGTTATGGTACATATGTGGTTTTTTGATAGGAAAAAAATATTTTTATCGATAAAGATGAAAGTGTTACAGATGTAGTGTGATAGTTCTGAGCCTTTTTTAAAATGAGATAATACAATAAATACACATCTAGATTTTTGAGGAAGTTGAACATCCAATAGTAAATACAATTCCTCGATCAAGAGGCTTATACATATTATTTCATGAATCAACTACAAATCACTTTTGGAATTGGTACATAGGAAAAATGAGGGGGAAGATCATGATTCATCCCAAATTGATACTAAATGGTGAAGTGTATGGAGAAGACTCGGTGTCCATCACCAAGCAAATTGGCGATAGTTGGAGGTATGTCATCCAAGTTGTAGAAAGAGTACCGCCTTGGTTACTTTTATAGCCGAGAAGAGGTTGAAAGAGAAGAATTTTGCTGAAAAAAGGAGCATCATGACAGCGAACTCACACAGTACTCTCACACACAAGCCATAACTCGTGTTCCAAGTCATGAAAACCAGCCACAAATTGAACCAAATTCCATCAGGTGAAGCCTAGTGGGGTTGTTGCTCACATGGTTTTCACCGCACACAACGTGTTCAACAATTGACCAACATCGGAATTGAGGAGCAAAGGGGTATGAAGAGAGAGAAGGTTATTGAGTGAGAGGGGTTATTTAATCTTTCGCTGGGTACAGGGGAGGGCACTTGAACTCTCGTGAATGATATTTCAATAAAGTCGATAGCGGTTCTATCAAACTCTTCCCCAAACAAAGAAGCTAACACAAAGGGGGTTACAAAACACAAAAGCCTTTCAATTTCTAATAATCAAACCAAGGCTGTAAAAACACCAAAAAGTCGTGTTTTGAACTCCACCAAGAAGCCAAGAGCCGTATACTATACTCAAAGAATCTTCCAAGCACCTTCTATCTTCAAAATATCCACAATTTGTGTGGGTTGGGAATAGAAAGTGGCGTAATCTCATATTGGTTAAATAAGAGAAAGATCATGAATTTATAAGGAAAGACAAACATCTTCATTGGTATGAAGTTTTTTGGGTGAAACCAAAAAATAAAGCCACGAGGGCTTATGCCCAAAGTGGACAATATCATATCAATGTGGAGATCCGAGTAGGTTTGTCGTCCCTTAACAAGTGGTATTAGAGCGGTTTTCCTTGACTTAGCCATATCGGAAGAACCTCGAGTATGAAACAAAGATTTGTGAGTCTGAATATGGGGTATGAAACAAAGTTGAGCGGCCTTATGTGTGCTCCCGTGGGAGTGCTTTTGAATGTGCTCGTGATCGAGCATCTGTGAACTCTAGTGTGGGGGTTCTTCTGAAATGTTTGTCTCGGTGAGGGGTAGCTGCTGTGCGCTCAAACATAAATCGAGTGGATCCATGGTTGGGCTTTACGGTTTGCTCAAGTGTAATTTGGAAGGATTCGTGGTTTGAGTTAAGCTGTGCTCAAGTGTAATTCGAAAAATGACTATCAATTAGAGAGGTTCGCATACGATACTTTGTTCGAGAGGAGGATTGTTGAGAATACAAACAAAGTGATGTAATCTCATATTGGTTAAATAAGGGATAGATCATGGGTTTATAAGGGAAGACAAACATCTCCATTAGTATGAGGCCTTTTAGGTGAAACAAAAAACAAAGTCATGAGAGCTTATGCCCAAAGTAGATAATATCATACCAATGTGGAGATCCGAGTAGGTTTTTCGTCCCTTAATTTGATGAAGGCATCTTCAACGACTTAGTGAAAATATCTCCAACCTGATCTTTTGACTTATTCCATGGATTTTTTCATTGCTTTTCTACAGACAAAGCAATAATTAGTCTCATAGTTACCATTGTTGTTGGAAGATCAGTGAGTTGCCATGTGTTATTTTTCTCAATTGTCATCAATTCTTCGTTCATAGCCTTTTGTCATTTGGGATTTTGAATGCCATCTTCAAGTCCAACGGATTCCGAATCTGCAAACAAAGCAAAATGGACTCATTTTCCATCATCATTAACCTCATCATCAATATTAACCTCGTAATCTTGAAGATGTGCAGGTTGTCGCCGCTCCCTTCTTGGCCTTTCCATAGTAGTTGTAATTGGAGCTGCAACTTCAGGTTGGACTACATGTGTTTCTTCATTGACTCTATCTTCTACATCTGCATCCTCATTCAAAACATAAATGTAACGTTTTGTTCACCTGTTGTATTCCAATCCCATACCTTGTCTTCTGCAAATCTAACATCACGACTTACTATTACCTTCTTTATCATTGGATTGTACAATTTTTACCCTCATTGCTTATATCCAATGAAAATTGTCTTCATCCTATCATCCAACTTGGATTTAGTTGCCTTAGGGACACGAGCATAAGCAATTGATCCAATTATCTTCAAGTGTTGGACATTGGGTTTGAATCCACTCCACGCCTCAATAGGAGTTGTGTTGGGAAGACTTTTGGTAGGTGAACTGTTCAACAAATATACTGCACATGATACAGCTTCGGCCCAAAAATAATTTGGCATACCTTTCGCTTTAAGCATGCTCCTGGCCATATCCATAATTGATCTATTCTCTCTCAGCCACTCCATTGTGTTGAGGAGTGTAGGAAAAAGTAATGTTATGCTGCAACCCAAGTTCTTCACAATAACTTTTGAAATCATTGGACTTGTACTCACCTCCTCCATCACTACGCATCATCCTGATTAATTTTCACTTTGTCTTTCCACAAATGGTTTAAATAATTTAAAGTAGTATAATACCTCATCTTTGCTCTTCAATAAATAAATCCAAGTTTTCTTTGAAAAATCATCAATAAAGGTTAGAAAATACTCATTCCTCCAATTGATGATATGTTCATTGGGCCACAAACATCTGTATGAATGAGCTCCAAAGGAGATTTTGCACTCCAAGCCTCTTTAGAAAAAGATGTCCTGTGATTCTTTCCAAAAATACAAGCCTCACACAATTAATCAGGGTGATGAATATTGGGTAAACCTTTCACTAAATTATGTTTGGAAAGATTTTTCGAACTCTGAAATTTAAATGCACAAAACGTAAGTGCCATAACCATGATTCATCATTCACCATCGCATTCAAGCACTTGAAATTACCCATATTAAAATCTATTGGAAACATACGATTTTTTGATAAAAAGGTTTCAAGAATCATATTACCTTCTTTATCAAAAATTGAGAATTAATTTCCAGAGACGTGCATCACATAACCATTTTTGGCCAAATGTCCCATACTCAACAAATTAATTTTCATATCAGGTACGTAGAAAACATTTGAAATGTTCCTGTGATCACCATTCTTCAATGTTATAAGAATTCGTCCTTTTTCAGTTACCAGGACGAATGTTCATCACCAAATTTCACTATTGTGCGAAACGATTCATCAAAATCTACAAATAGCCTACTTTATGGCCACACATGTGATTTATGCAACTAGTATCCAAAAACCAAATCTAGTAGATTGGAGTTTCATTTGATGTGGCTACCATTAATAATGTATGATCCTTTTGTCATAATCCTCTTCTTGAGCACAATTGACAGCTTGATTATTACATTTTAATCTGCATTCATTTGCATATTGGCCGTGCTTGTGGCAATTATAAAATTCCACATTTGATTTATTATACATGCCCAACGCCCTCCGCGACCACGTCCTTTTTGCCAAAAGGAATTTGATTTTGGATTGTGATTGGAACCAGTGTTATTTTGGTCCGTATCTTCATAATTCTGGCCACCATGACCTTTGTTGGAATAGCTACAACCACTTCCTCTACCTCTGCCTCGTGAACTACCATGTGAGCTACTGATTGAGGCTTGTGTTTGTAAAGTCTGTTAGGTTGGTTTTTTAATTTATTATCATTCATCCGTTGCTCATGCGCTCGTAGGGAACCAGAAAATAATCTTACTGTCATTGTTGACACGCACATTCAAATCTGTGAGTTAAAGATCTCAAAATCTTCTCCACCTTTGTTTGCTCTGAATGTGTTTCACCATTGGTTTTCATTTGGTTTATTAGTGCAAGAATCTTGTTGATGTAGTCATCAACAGTTTATGTGGTCTCTATCTGCAGCAACTCATATTGGCGTCTTAGATTTTGAAGACGCACTCTTTTGATCTTGTCATCACATTTATAAGAGGTTGACAAAATGGTCCAAGCCTCACTTAAGGCTATTGCTCATTCGATTTGCTCAAATGCCTCATCATTCATTCATTGGTGGATGAAATACAACGCCTTTTTGTCCTTCTTTTTCTGTTCGCGATGCGGTACTCGTTGCACATCGGTTGCATTTTCAGCTAATGCAGAAACTTTATTTTCCACGAAATCCCATAACTCATGGTAATTGAACAGAATTTTCATCTATACAAACCACTGGTTATAATTCTTTCCATCAAGAATAGAGACTGATAATTGGCTAGAATTATTCATGATAGCAGACAACTTGGCTCTGATACCACTTGCAGGAAATTAACAATAGAGAAGAAGTGACATTGAAATAATTTTGAGACGAAACTGGGTTGTGCGAAATTTACTTTTAATTGGAGAAGACATTAATTATGGATTTCTCACTAAAAAATAAATAGCTAAAATAAATCATACCTACAAAAATATCTCACTACAAAATAGGCCTTAATTGCACTACTTTTAACTTGACAACCATACTAATTATCCAAATAATAATTTAAAGAAATAAACATCAGAAATAATAAATTAATAATTAAGATCAACAGTGTGATTGTCAGAAAAAAAAAAAAAAAAAAATTATCAAACTACCCCTTTAGTCTTTGTAACAATTAAAGAAATGACACTGTTAATTCGTGTCATGGATAGGTTTTGCTTAGAGATCCAACAGATGAACACGTCGTCCCCGTGCTTGAGGAGCTTCAGAGGCGACTGCCTCCTTCTAATATCTTCCAGGATCAAATTCAAGAAGATGGGAAAGATTATCAGGGTGGGCTACATGATGCTGAAGCTGAAGAAGATGGTAATCATTTTGAATATCATTCCTCTTTCCTCTTTTGAATATGGCACACTAAAACATTTTCTTATCTTCTTTTCTACACTTGAGTATTGTATTTTGATGTAAGTAACAAATGCAATCAAATATTCCATGTGATTTGTTTTTACTTCATCAATATATGAATGATCTTGAGAGTGTGCGTTCCAGAATCCCCATTTGAATTCCGTGCCCTAGAGGTAGCTTTGGAATCTGTATGTAGTTTTCTTGCTGCTCGCACAACTGAACTGGAGACTTCTGCTTATCCAGCTTTGGATGAACTTACTGCCAAGGTAAGTAATTGTTTTCTCACCTCATTTTGGCATTGATATCAGCTTCTGTTTTCTTGGATCACCTCCCCCTATGGCATATGAAATGCATTAGTTTTCCAACTTCCAAGAGATAATTTTGAAGTTATGGACTCCATCTTGTGGTTTCTACATCCTTCGTCTGATATTTTATGAGATTTGTGTTAGGAGGAAGATTTATGACAGGGAACTTGAACATGAAATTGTAAATTATGAAATTAGCGACTGAAATATAATGCTAATCTCAAAATATGCCTGCCTTGCGAACTTGCAAGGCTCCTATTTATAAGACTTCACTGATATGCTAACAAACTTCACATTCCAACAATAACACTAGCTATTGGTATTGACTAATATGCCCCCAGTAACCTTCCTAGTTTCTACCATAATCCTTTTACTAAAAACTACGGAACTACATGTTCTCTTTGCTGTATGATGTGACCTCATGCCTTATTTGTTCGTTTTGCTTTGTTTTCTTTGAGCTTGCAGATTAGTAGCCGCAATTTGGACAGAGTTCGTAAATTGAAGAGTGCAATGACCAGGTTGACTGCAAGGGTTCAAAAGGTACTTGCAACTTTTCAGATATATAACAATGTAGAACTTTTGTCCAATAATTCTGTATGCTGAAGTATGTTCTATTTGGAGAAAGCAGATTGCTGCATTAGAAAAGTGCAGCAGAAAATAGGTTTCTAGTAGAAAAAACTTCTGCAATGTTTGAACAAATTTTCGTTAATATATGAACAAATTTTCGTTAATATATGAACAAATTTTCATTCCGTAATTTTCGGAGAAATCTGCTTTATCATGAACTTGAATAAAAATTGAATTGGAAAGAGAAGAACATATTACCCTCTGCAACCTTCTTTTTCCTTCAGTATTCAATTTTTCCTCTCTGTTGGATTTCTTTGTCTAATCATTTTGTAATCATTTTCATCTCTCTTTATGTTTCAAAACTCTGTTACACAATTCTAAATTGATAATAATGTATAAGTATATGAATTTCTCACTAAAGATCAACGGTTGTTGCTGCATAACTAAAATTTTTTGTCTAGTGGCTCTGAACTTTCCTTCAATCAGGTAAGAGATGAGCTTGAGCAATTACTGGACGATGACGACGACATGGCAGACCTTTACTTGTCAAGAAAGATGAGTTCATCTTCTCCTGTAAGTGGTTCTGGTCCTGCCAATTGGTTTCCTGTCTCTCCTACCATTGGTTCAAAGATCTCAAGAGCAAGCAGAGCAAGTATTGCAACTGTACGCGGGGATGAGAATGACATCGAGCAGCTTGAAATGTTATTGGAGGTAATAATACATAAGTTTCTGGTTAGTCTATTGAAGGTTTTTTTTTAAGAAGATTTCATGAAGGTCACTCATCGAGGTTGCATGTTACAGGCTTACTTTATGCAGATTGATGGTACATTGAACAAACTAACTACAGTAAGTTCACCGCTTATATAATTTATGTTTAAGCTGAGATTGCTTCCTACTAAGCATAAACAAATGACCACTTTAACAAATATATGAGGAGTTCTATATTACTCCGCAATTTTTTTTTTTTACATTCGTGACAATAGTCACAGGACATACCGCCTGACCCTACAACATTTGGATGTTAAGGAAATTCGTATGAAATTAATTCTTAAGTAGGTTGCCACCATGAATTGAACCCATCACCTTAAGTAATATTATTTCACGATATTAATATTTATGTGACTTGAAAGAGATTTCTTAACAACTTAGATTAATTGTATGCTAAAACTATGGATATCATCGAGAAAGGTTGTAGAGTATTGTGTACCAATGGAGATAAAAAGGTGAGGGATAATAGATTTTAAGGAAATGGAATGGAAAACGACCATCTGATCTTTGTGGTCTTATTTTTCTCTTGTTGTAGTTAGCATAATGTTTAATAAGACAGAACCATAAAATAATCTAGGCCACAACGAAGATCCATAGAATAAGCAATATAAAATACATGCAGAAGATGAATGAACGGGGGAATATTGGGGATCCTTGGGAAATTTTATCGTTGAGATATGACTTGAACGATTTAATGCCGTACGATTAGTTTGTCGGAGATCTCGCTGCCTGGTCAGTGAGCAGGGGTCTTTATTGCTGTTTTTATTTTCGTATATGGGCTTTTATGTTAATGGGTCTTTATCTGTAATAGGGTTTAATTAGAGTATACTATATAAACTCAAATTATACCCTAGCCTCCATGATGTTCATTCTGTATTTTTCTCTCCTTAATAAAATCGTACCCTCTCTTTACTCGTGGAGTAGCTAACACAATGTTAGTGAACCACGTAAATTTCTGTGTTATTTCTTTTACGGTTTTTCTTATATTTTTTATTGGTTAGTTGATTGTCGTTTTCATATCATTTATACAGTGATAGTTCTATCGCATTTCAACAATTAGAAAAGAAAAAGAAATATATGTAGTTTGTTTTCAGAAATGAAAAACACTTCATGATCCAGAATTTTTTTTGGAGTTTTGACAAAAGTTCCTGTATCAAGAAAACTGTACATAACAATTTTTTTTGCCAGATGATATTTTTTTTTAACCCTGTTTGATTGTCCCTTGGGAGGCCATTCTTGTAATAAGTTCCTATGGTTTAAAATACTCACTTAATAAAACAACATTTTCAAGTTATTTTTTTTTTATCATTTTTGGAATTAATTAATTTCTTTCAGCAAACAAATTGTTTATAATCCTTTCCGTAAAAAAAGAGAGAATGCCCATCACTTAATTGTCCAGTAAAATATTACTACATTTGGACTAAACCTATCAAAGGACAATTTCCCTTAATCTGAATGATTTGCTTATGTTTTATGAATTAATGATTTTGGTTGTTTAAAATGATTTGCAGTTGCGAGAGTATATTGATGACACAGAAGATTATATCAATATCCAGGTAACAAGAAGTGAAAGATTATGATCTGCTGATACATGATAGATGCCTTTTTCGTTTTCTTTCTTTTCTGACTTAAAGTTTCATCAATTTTATAGCTCGACAATCATCGGAATCAACTCATTCAGGTTCTATATCCTTCCTCCATGTATGAATGAGATTTCCCTTGCTTCCCATATATTCAATTTTTGTTGGTCTCTTGACATCTGCAGTTGGAGCTGTTTCTAAGTTCTGGAACGGTTTGTTTGTCAATCTTTTCTTTGGTGTGTGCAATATTTGGCATGAACATTCCATATACTTGGAATGACAATCACGGTTACATGTTTAAATGGGTATGCATAAGAAGTACTTGACTCTGATTTCTTACTGGAAATGCTCGAACTCGATCGAGACTCGAAGAACTTTATAACCATTACATCTGGTCACCATTATGTGCAGGTTGTCATTGTTTCCGGAGTAGCCTGCACTGTGCTGTTCGTCACAATTGTTTACTATTCTCGCCTCAAAGGTATGGTGGGGTCTTGATCTTCTTCCAGGACAACCAGCCCTTGATTATAGAAGTCGTAAATCAAATTCACACCTGACTATACTTATCAGTTTCTGTTCAAATATAGGATTCGAAAAAAGAAAAGGAAAAGAAAGTAAATATGAAAGAAATGTCGATAATAACAATAAGTCAACTGGCACAAGTGCGTTCATGAATTAAAAAAAAAAAATGAATAGAAGAAAAATATTGATGACTTTGATTTTATGGCAGATAATTTAGCTAACATGTAAAATTAAAGGTCATCTGGCTATCTAAATCTTATTTATTTGATTAATTGGCTCAGGCTTATGGATAATTGTATAAACATCGTATAGAGAATAACTTTCTTATTTTAAATGGAAGTTAAGATCTTGGGGCAATTTTTGTTGAATTACGTTAAATTGATGAGTTTGAGTAAATTTAATTATATCAATCAACACTTCTCTTCACTTGTTGGTTTAGAAATTTGAGAAAGTTCATTAAGTAGAAATCAATATTAATTGAGATGAAATAAGTTGACAATAAACTTGGAACCTCTTACTTTAATACTATGTTGAATTATGTTAAATTATCAACTAAGCTAAAAATTTAGGTTGATGGATTGGAGTAATATAAACTAATAGTTTTTGCTATAATTATGTAGACTTTCCTCATTTTAGTTTTCTGCTTTTGATGTTTAGTTATGAAGAAATCCAAAAGATGAATATAGTTTGAAATATGCCTTCATTTTTGGATTCAAAGTAATTTATAAATTTCTAGAAAGTGTATGATGATAGAGTTTATGTGATTCATCTGGAAAAAAAACTCAAGCTTAAACTTTATAAGAAACGACTCCAGCCCTGTTACTCTTTATTCCTGCAAAATAACATAGCACAAGAATGAGTATAAACGTATACACAGTAAGTAACTACTTCAAGCAACAAAGCTAACCTCTGCTAGTGAAAGTTAAAACAAATGCCACTAGAAAATTCTAAAACAAATTAGACTAGAAAAGAGTGCAGCAAGCTTATCGAGCCAAACCCTTGCGGATCAAAACTATATACTAAACCCAACCGTTGAGGCGGAACCCCATTCTTCCAACTGCTTCTAAGTTCACACTTAAACAAAACACAGTTAAATAACGACCAAACGCCGCTGCTTCACTAGTCCACAAACACAGTTAGATCACCTTAAATATCCTTCTCAAAGCCAAGAGTTAGGTCGTTCACACTAATCTTACACTTAAGCTCCACACACAATGTAACTTATATGACCCAAAATTCTCCAGGATTTCAGTGTTAATCCTAAGAACTTTCCTTATAAATCTTACCTTGGTCTAATAAAAGAGTTTAACAACTCTCGCGCTTACTTGCACCTAGTTTCTTACCACAAACAAGTCACTTCGCTCACTTCAATCCATCCAAAAGCGGGTCTGCAATCGAGCACCCCCCCCATGACTCATGTTATCCTAATATGTCACCCTCATCCCTACCCGGCCATTGAATACATAAGTGCAGCTCCTCTTTCAACAGAAGCCACCACATGAAACTAAGACATACAACCTACTAACACTAACTCACCAGCATAACTATATTTTTAAAAGAGAATAACACATAACTTTCTTTGGACTCTATAATGTAACTGTCACTGAAGCAGTTACTTTTAAGTCTTATCACACACATATCAGTCACACAACAAACTCTAATTCCAGTTACAACAAACTCTTCTAACAATCGAAGCACAACTCAACTTGCTCACAATCATGTAAATAATTGAGCTTCAAACATCACTGAACTCTAAAGAAAAACACTCGTATCTACTTACCTAGAACTAGGCTTGAAATATAATATAATCCTCCTCCGAAAAAAACCTACCCGCCCCAAACCTTAGTGTTTTATTCTAATAAATATCGAGTTTGAAGATTTGAATTCGATCTCAAGAAAAATATTTGCTCATGTTAGGGTTGAATTAATGACTAAGGGAATTATTGAATTTCTTAAGCTTGTTTTGTACACTTGGATTTGAAATTCTCTTGAAAATAAAATGACTTCATTTAGTTTCTAAATAAATATTGTAAAGGAATTATTTGTGAAATCTGATGTGATACCAGCCAATGAAATCACCATTCACCTATTCATTATTACCATATAAAATGTAGAAGGTTAGTGATTCATTTAAGACAAATTTATCCTCTCTTGTATTAAGAATCACCATTTGATTAATGTATTAAAAAAAAAAAATTGCAATTACTTGAAAATATTTAAATACAAGTATAAAAAATTATGTCTACTCTTTTTAATTAAAGATTATTATATGATTGTCAAAAAGAGTAAAGTTTTGCGGAATCTTGGATTACGAGTTTGAATCTCTCCATTCTCAATTATTTTGAATAAAAAAAAGAGATCCTATATGATTAATGATTTTATGTTTCAAAATTTTGATCTTGTATATTAAAATACGTCATATGTTTACTAATGGTCTATTTTTAAGACTTCTTTTTTTCTTCTTTTTTTGAAGACTACTCAATACCATAATCCACTTTTAAAAAAAGCAAGTAATTATGAATAAATTAAAAACCTTTTTTTTTAAAATAACAATATTTAATAGGTGAACTTTAAAAATGTCTTTTTCTATTATGTATTTTCCTTTTCTTTAACTCTATGTCTTATTTAATTGTTTTGTCCTTTGGCAAAAAATACATGTGTTCATTTCATAGAAATAAAAATTTACATGCTAAAAGGCCAAATTTGGATGGGTATTAACACTATAATCAATCGAAAGTTCGAAACAACTTGAATGATTTTATACCTCTTCTTTATCATTTTTCGATTCTCTTGCTTATGTTATATGTTTTATAAAACAAAAGAGAGTTATAGTGAATTAACGTAAGTTCCTATTTTTATGAGAGATAGAACAAAAAAGAGAAATAATAAGATAAATTACACTGTAAGGGAAAGATGCAATGACCCTTAAGTTTAGATAACATAATTAGTTATAAAAATGTAATAGATGATAACTTCGAGATCATAAGTCTCGATTTTAACCTAAAAAACATACAACTTGATGCCACCAAAATGACATTATTTATTGTAGAGTAGGTAACATGCATAATATATAGTAAGATAGATAGGTA